>APFE030350428.1:168487-224556 GCA_000404065.3 Pinus taeda
AAGGTCCACACACATCTGTGTGAATTCTCTCAAGGATCGTCATGGCGCGACTATCCTTCTCGTGAAAGGTGGCTTTCACAAACTTTCCCAAAATACACCCCTTGCACTAATCCGATTGTGCAAGAGTGCCTTTAGGAAGCCCAGTAGGAATCTGCTGCAGTATCTTCAAGGCGCCATGGTGAAGGTGGCCTAATCTCCGGTGCCACAGCTCGCCACGATCCCGGCTCACCACTCCTTCTGCCTTGCATGCCATTGCTGAGCAGCCATCTACATGCAACTGATAAAGGTTCCTGACTCGAGCCCCTATATTTCGGGTTTCTCCAGTTGTCTTGCTGCGCAGGAAAGCCTTTCTCTCGCTGAAAACAACATCATATCCCTTGTCTTCTAACATCGCCACAGAGATAAGATTCTTCTTCAATCGTGGAACATGCATCACTTCCTTCAATACGAAGGGTTTACTAGACTCCCTCTCAAAGGAAATAGTATCGATACCGGTTGCACTGTATCTACCATCATCACCCATCTCGATGTGCACTCCAAGATCTTTCTCATCTAGATCAGAAAACTAATCTCGATCTCCTATCATGTGAAAAGTCGCACCACTGTCCAAGAACCATACCGATCCCATCACACTTGATACCAAGCATGCGATCAGCGAAATCCAGCTCAAACTGCGAGGCTAAGGCCTCTCCTGCTGCAGATCCAGTAGCTTGCTTATTTTTCTTCTTTTGCGGACAATTTGTGGCATAGTGTCCATGTTGGTGACAGTGAAAGCACTTCACCTTGGACATGTCCTGCTTATTTCCTTTCGCACCGGAATGAGAAGCTTTCTTGTTCTTCCACTTCTTTGCTTTGACAGCCAAAGCACAATTTTCTTCATCAAGTGCCTTTGATGAAGATCCATCCCTGGTATTCCGCCTGATCTCCTCTTGCACAAGATCCGACCAAAGTCTCTCCCATCTTGGAAATTTCTCCCGACCATTGACAGAGTCCTAATAGGAATGCCAACTCTTCGGAAGACCATGGAGAGCCAAGCTCACCAAGTCCTCATCATCGACAGCCACCCCCACACTTCCCAGCTCATCCTGGCATTGGGTGAACTTTGTGAGATACTTGGGCATACTGTCTCCATTCTCACACTTAATGTTTCTGAGTTTATCCTTGAGCGCCAACTTCCTCTGGTCGCTCTTGCTTTGGAATAATTCTATCAACGCTTTCCACATCAAGTATGGAGAAGCCTTTCCATGGAGGCTGGATATAATGCGATCCCTCACGCCCTCCAATAGAATCCTTCGACACTTTGTTGTCTTCTTTTGCCAATCCCTGACTTGCGCAACATCAGTAGGTTTTGGGACATCCGCTTCTATGAACTCCTTCAACCCATTATCATCTAACACCGCCTCCATCTTGTCCTTCCATGCAATATAGTTCGAGCTGCCCTCAAGGGCATACTCCAATCGCAATCTGTTGAAAGACATTTCAACTTTGACACCAAGAAAACACTGCTGCAAATTCGAATTCCACCAGCTCAAAACTCAACTGCTTCTGATTTAAAATTCATGAGAACGAAGTATTTCTTGTACAGAGATCGATTGTATGAGCATTCACCGGATATCTCACCTTCCAAAAGAAGGATGAATCCATAGGCTACCTGGCCCGATTACAGACTCTGCCTGAAGAAATAAAACGTAGTCACTTCCTGAATAATAGATCTGATGATCAATCCTCGCTTTGATATCCTGTAGAAATCTCTTCTACAAATCAACCTGCTCGGATACCATGTAGAAATTTTATGAATAATATGACACTTATTCAACCGAGATTATCCTGATTATACACTCTTGTGGAATGCATGCATAATACATAATCTCATATATGTTGATCATCAATTTAGCAGTATTCAAAAACATACACATGCGCACATTGAAGCATCAATCACACATTTCAACACAGTATGTACCCGGGGAAAGCATAAAGTTGAAAACCCCACAACTATCTGTATATTATATTGATTGAGATCATGTAACAATACATAGTACAATACTCCTCACAAGTACTCAGTACTATCTCCACCTGTTACACACAAACTAGCTCAGATCTGAATCAATCACAGGTCCAAATGTCCTTCGTTGCTTGCCTGCGTCCACTGCGCAATCCTACATAGAGAATACTGAGAATAGTTGAAACATTCACGTGTTTCCCTTGTGTAACACTACGCAATACTCATTGGCAACTCAATCCCACTGATAGTGCAAATCACATGCACACCTATAGTCACAACTGACAGTGGTCTTTCCCTTTCACTTACCTCTAACACATGTCTCCATTGAACTGTCCATGCACTAAGTTAACTAATGTATTCTTTAGTTGCTTTATGAGTTAATAATTAGTGAATTAATTAATAACTAATTCACATCACTCAACATTAGTCTATTTCCCAGAGACTAACTACAACTAGTTCAACTACGTCAAACTGAACACAACTCCATCAACTCCTGATCCAACTCCACATAACTCAATCATTGAAGTCCTAACTAAAGTCCTCCATGCAATAGCTCAAGTTAACCCATAGGAACCACATATTTCCTTCTGGCAGTTGCATGTGCCACATCCGTAGCTCGAACTAAAGTGCTCCAAGAGAATAAGATAATGTTTATAGTCCAAATATTATTAAGAGCTAATAATATTCGACTGTTCTATTTTTAGTCTGGCAGTCTAAAAATATACTCCGCCCATATGTCTAAAAATAGACTTTGCGCCAAAAATAGCCAGCGGGCCCACTTAGTGAAGGCGACTTCTTTCCACTAAGCTCCATCATCTTGTTGCAATCTCAACACCTAGGATCATACTAGCGAACTAACTTTCAAACCAGTGCCTCTGTTTCTTGTTATCTTGAATCCAAGTCCATTTCAGCACCCTATAAACCTGTGCAATCCAGATTTCACCAGTGTCTCAGCCTGATTCGATCATGCCTCCTAAGGATAAGGCACAGGAAGAACCCATGAGTCCTCTGATCCACCCTCCAATCGATTTTCATCATATTCCTTTGGCGGAAAGAGCTTACAAAATACATGAAACCTTGTGTGAGTTGGATTTATTTGAAATGTACGGCTGGCTTAAAGACAAATTCATTGATAAGTCTGATGATATTGGATTGTGGGAATCCAATTAACCCCATTACATCTTTCCCCACACCCACAGTACCCTTGAATTCGTCAGGAAATGTCATGCTTGTTATCTACCCAGCCAAAGAGCCGTCATTGCCCCTATAGGATAAATTTTATTCATCATAACTCCCCAAGCTATAGACCAAATGATGCAAGCTCCTATAACAAAAACTGCACTCCTTTCTCTCATGAAGCACTCACTAAATTATATCAAAAATTGAAATTTGCAAAAAGAGCCAGAACCCTAGAGATTATCTTGACCAAAGATGCCCCATTACCTAAGAAAAATCCTCCCTATCCATCCTCCATTTTCCCTGAGAGAGCCAAGAAGATCATTACAGTCATCTCCTACCTCCTTGGTTATTACTTAGATCAGTAGGTAGATGAAGCCATTACATGATTTCTTTCCATTTTCTCCACAGTTTCCAAGCCTTCCATCTTGTTCAACTTCAGCTAATTCCTTGCAGATTCCATCCATGAACAATTTGTCAAATTCCAAACTGAGGAAGTATTAAATATGCTTTTGTGTTAGTATATATGTTTTTGTATTTTCAGGGAGACAACCTCAAGCTTGCATTACAAAAGTTGGATGATGAAGGAAATCAACAATCAGTCATCTTCTGGACTACACTAGTAATGAAGGAGAAAAATGAATACTCATACAAACAATTCATAGAAATGTTTGTACATCCAACACTCAGTCTCCTAAGTAGGAAGTCAGAGCTAAGAGTCAATGAAGAAATCATGAAAATTTTGCAGTTATCAGACCAAGTCCAAACAGGGTATTGGTATCTTTACCAAAATTACACAAAGCTAAGGATATATGGGTATGAACTTGTTCCCTACAAACTACCAAAATTCCTCCCAATGAGGATTTTTGCCTTGGAATACATCAGACAAATGGTCAATGTCGCTGAGATTCATTTTATATCTGCCAAGAAGAAATCTCAATTCAAGATCAAAACACAAATAGGACCTTTCATTTGTAACATCAAGGCAGCAGGGGAAGAAGCAGACAAATTGTTGAAAGGAATGCAATTCAGCCTCAGTTTTACATGGTCATATGATCCATTAGGGGTCATCTCCAAGTTAAGGGTAGAAAATAAATCTACATCTTATCTTCACACATTCAGATCAGATATTGAGAGATACAAGAACCATCTACAATGGACTGAAATCACTCTATAGGAGGCAGAGGAACAATTGGTGTCAACTTCAACATTACAGACTCCTATCACACAGGAGAAAACAACAAAAAGGATAAAAGAATAGGAGTTGCCTCTAGTGACTGATACTCCCAGTGAAGACTTCAGAATCATATACAGGAAAAGGACTAAGATCAATCCCAAAGTTAACCTAAGAAAGGATTCAACCCAAGAAGACATTATCACTCCGAGAGAGACACTTACTTCCTCACAAGAAGGTGATCAGACTGCACTTTCTCCTACCACCTCGACAACTTCAAAGGATCAACGACAAGCTATGCAGACCAATATGTCTACCACTGGGGAGAAAGAAAAGAGCATATTTGATATATTCAAGGAGATTAAATTAAAAAATGAAGCTTTGAAGATCAATACATATAATTAGTTCAGGAAGCAAACTTCTAGTTCTCAAAGTAGATTGTTGTCAGCCTTTGACTCTGAGAAAGGAAAAATGCAGATGGATTTTATCTAAGCACAGATCCCACAACCCAAGGCAACATTAGATTACAAAAAGACTTCATTTGAATTTGATATAAAGGACATACATCCCATTGATCAAATGGAGATGCACAGACAAACTGGTCAAATGATTTCATCTACACTCACTAACATTGCTATGAGTCTGTCCAAATTGTAGGTTTCTTTAGCTAATGTTTAGTCACAATTGAAGATGGATAAATTCTCTTCACTTGCCAAAGACACAAGAATACAAGCTTTGGAGGATTTGGTAATCAAAGTAGGGTATGATCCTTCAAATATCAATGTTGCAGAGGGGATCATAAGAAAGAAGAACACTGACACAGAAGCATTTGGAAAATAGTTGAAATTACTAGCCATAGAAGATCCTCTGGCCAAATACATTGAAGAAATAGAGTCACGGAAGACAGACATGATGAAGCTCATTATGGAGTAGAATGTACAGTTGAAGCAAATGGAAACAGAGATGGAAAAAATAATCAAAGAAAAGGAGCAAGCTACAGGAATGTCTATTGTCCCTTTGGAACTTGTACCTATTACAACAGTTCCTACATCTACATCTTCTACAGAAAACACAAGAAATACTATAGATCAGTTGGTTAGTGAAGTGGGGAATATGTCTCTCCAAACAGAATAAATTAAAATATTGCAAGCTCAAGTTAATATTTTGTAAGACCAGAAGGCAAAGACTGAGACTTTCCATGCAGCAGAACTACAGAGAGCTCAGAAGCAGGTAGAAAGATGGCAGAAGTCTACAAGTGAATCCTCCATTGGCCACACACTAGGTCAAGTTAAGGAAATTATATGGACCAATATTATTGAAGCCATGGATGAAATCTGGCCATGTATTCAGATTATATTTGAGCAGAAAGAGTTGATTGAGAAAGCTAATGAGGCCATTTCCACTATTAACAATGAGTTGGGATATGTGTCTGCCATAGCCAACAACATCATCAAGTTTCTAAATTCCAAAAACAGATATGAGTTGGATGATTTGGGAGTAGATGATAGGACAGAGACAATCTTGGAAGTGAAGAAAGTTCTTACAAAGAAAAATTTGATTACGCAGCTCTAAGAAAAATGTCATAGTTTGGAAATAGTAGTCAACAGGGTTTTCAGCAAAATAGAGGCATTAACAAAGAGGGGCATGCCTTCTTTATTTGTAATTAATGAAAAACTGATGACTAAGGAAGATTATATGGAAAAGCTTAAAAACATTGCAAGGGACACTGCTAAATTTTCCCACATTAAAGGTGCTATGACAGGGAGAGATTTTTTCGAAGTTATCAACAATGATATTTTCATTCAGCATGAGATAAAGCATATTTTCGTGGTAAAGCCCACATTTGCTCGATATATTGAGGTAGATGAGATCTACCATAAGGCAATAAAAATCACCATCCCGAATGAAGAGCAGTGGGATAAACTGTGTGAATTTCAAGATTAAAGAAAAGATCAACTACATCTAACGCAACACCCAAATCGTGGCAACTCAATAACTGTTCTCCACAAAATAGTGACAGACATCTAGATCACTTCACCAAATTCACCTCTTTTGGTCACATTAGTCATTTTTTATTTTGTGGTTCATAATAAATTGCCATTTCAATGCGGCATTCATTGTAATCCTTTTGGAAATTTAGTTTAAATACTTCATTCATTCGAAGTATTGGTGGTCGGTTCCTGACCATTGTAATTTTTCTTATTAAGCATTGTGCTTTTTCCACGTTGTTGGAGCATCATTAATACAAAGACTTTCACACGATTCTCATGTTGCAATTTACTGGTGATGTTTTCCCTATTGTAATATTTGTTTCCACTGTTATTCTCTACGTCATAATCATCTAAAAATCTAATTGTAAAACAGGAAATGTAAAAAATAAGATTTGTTAATTGAACACCTTATTCATACTGTTTTTACAATCTGTATGTTTTCCTTCTGAAGTTTTATTTAAAATTTCTTAAATGCTTTTTGATCATTACTGAAATCACCTCTTCTTCATTTCATAATTCACTTTAAAGATCCAATAGACGTAACTAGTTTTCCCTGTGATTACTCTTTGAAACAATTGATGCAACATCTAGCTTTATTTGACTCGATAGCCCAATGGAAAGAAAATAATTTAATTAGAACAACCAACCACATCAATCAACTAAATTCAAACAAACAATCAATCATAATTATAACTAGCCTAATATCATCTTATAAAAATAAAGCTAAATCATAAACAAAGATCCCTCTCTCGGGTTCGCAGGGCTAGATCCTAGCTTCAAAAGTGGTGTGATGTTGTCCTCTATAGTTATTCTGCTAATCTTGAAATTATAGAACGATAACAGCACGCACACACACACACCCCTCCACCTCCACCTCCGCCCCAACCCCCTCCCCCACACACACGCACACATCTATCCATCGGTGCTAGCATGGAATTAACAATGACCCCCACCTATTAGCATTCTTCACCATTCTATAGAGCAGATCAAATGACTTGATCAATGGTTGTAATCAAAATTGTGACCCCCTCCCCTCCCCTCACTTATGTCACTGGGGGGGAGGGCATTCCTATCTTGGTTCCACCTCATGTTTCCAGGGTGGATATTTAACAATTCCCAATGACTTGGTTGATCCAATGGTTTGTGAGACCTCACCCTTCCCTCGCTAACATCACAGGGGGAAGTCCTTGCAAGTTTACTGAATGTTGATCTCCCACAGCTCAATCAACACCATGATTTAAGTGGGACTTCCCCCTCCTTTTACTGATGTGATAGGGGAGAGGCCCTGCCATCCTCCTTATCATCGATTTTATAAATCCAATGCCACCATTTGTTCGAGCTTGGTTTCCATCCTCTGCCACAATGTGTGATCACGTGGATCAATGGCCTCGCCTTCATGACTAAGGCCCCAATTTTTCCTAGCTTATCACGTGCGCATCCCAACTCACCTTGGCCAGTATACCACATCGAAATTCATGTAATTTAAAGCTTTTTGGTATTCCACTACTATATACCGATGAAGACTCCAGAGTGAAACACATTCCTGCACATTATATATATATATATATTATATATATATATAGAGAGAGAGAGAGAGAGAGAGAGAGAGAGAGAGAGAGAGATGCCTCGATAACACCTAGGATCCTGCCCAATGATTAATCATAATCTCATGTCCATATTCTGCACACACAGGGAGGATTTTTCATATGTTACATGACATTATACTTGTTATTTAGAGTGTCCATCTTCAGGTGCTCAAGAACGGCTACTAGGGAAATCAGTTAGTTTCGCAGCTTAGGGGAATGACACAGGAGGTCAATAAAATAGTTAGAGGGGTCTAAATTTGGTCATCATCTAGAATCTCACACAAGTTTGCTTTGCATTGTTCTTGTATTTTGATTTAATGACTTTGAGAATCGTAATAGACCAAATCTCTTAACATAAAATCACTTAAGAAGGTAAGGGACAATGTGCCATCACTTCCATGACATGTATGGTTAAGAGCATGTGTTTCCTCTTAAGAAGTCACTGGTTCAAAACCAAAGGGGGGTAGAGTATGTATGCCTTCGTAGGCTTAGCAGTCAAATCATTGCTCGAGGGTGGGTCCCTTGTCCAACAAACAAGGTGGTATCATATACCAATTTGGTGTCTGGCTTGGCCGTGACCTTAAAATTGGATAATAATATATGTAAATGAAGAGATACATATATATTCTTGTGGCTAATGTAGTATATTGTCATTACCATTCACAAGTTATGTTCCTTGCCCTGATATTAAGAGGAAGACAGGTTATACACATACATTGATCACATCTTTGTGTATATGTATGCTTTAGTATTTAACCCACAAACCCATAATTATTTCCTTTCTTTGCATAGGGATATATATACATATGTAATTACAAAATTGCAAATTCATTTCTAAGCAAATTCCAAGTCCATAACTTCTTGTTAAGCCTTCACATATAGCTTTGAGTGCCTTATGTTTAGGTATCTCACCAATTATGAATTCCATCACATTCAACATCATGCAAGAATTATAAAATATTAGTATCTAGAAACATATAAACAATCATATCAAACATAACTTGAATTTCATTACATAGATCAAACTAGAGGCACACTTATCTCAAATTAATAATGGGCAACTGATTCTGGGACAACAACTCTCCACCCAACCATAGTCAAACTACAACCAGTTCTCACTCATAGTAGTCACCCTTGAGATAGATTCCAGAGATTGAGGGGTATTTTTCTCAGGGATTAAACTCCAAGTGTTAGATGAAACAAGGGTTCTAGAGGATCTCCCAACTCCACCTTCCAACTCTTTAAGTAGTCAACAATACACAGGGAGTCTAGAGATAGGTTACCTCTACCCTTTAAATCACAACATAATGGTTGCAACCATCCTGGAAAATCCAGAACCCATTGTAAAAAGCGACTACAACAAGAAGGCCTTCAGAAATTTGCACAGTTAATTGCTTCTGCCCAAAAATTAAGACTAAGTCCTTTAGATTGAAGCATAAAATTAGCCATTTCCTTTAAGGTGTGATTTTTCCTTTCGGCTACACCATTTTGTTGTGGAGTATATAGAACCATATGTTGCAATTGAATTCCATGCTCAGTGGAAAAGTTGATGAAATTGTTGTTAACATATTCTTCACCATTATCAGATC
Organism: Pinus taeda; assembly: GCA_000404065.3. NCBI lineage: Eukaryota > Viridiplantae > Streptophyta > Pinopsida > Pinales > Pinaceae > Pinus > Pinus taeda. The sequence goes on from APFE030350428.1 coordinate 178,006, forward strand.
TTAGCTTAAGAATTTGATGTCCATATTGTTGCTCAACAAAGGCCTTAAAGGCCAAGAACATGTTAAAGACTTCAATCTTGAGTTTTAAGAAGTATACCCAAGTGTGTCTAGAGAAATCATCAATGAAAGTTAAGAAATACTTGTTGCCAGAGAATGAAACAACTGGAAGTGGACCACATCAATCACTATGCACAAGTTGTAAAGGGGCTGAGGTGTGCCAAGAAGCACGTTTTTCAAAACTATCCTGGTGATGTTTTTCGAGTACACATCCGAAACAAACACCATCTCTGCAAGATACCATAGGAAGACCTGTCACCATATTTTCTTTACATACATTTTGAAGGGAGTGATAGTTTAAGTGACCAAATCGTTCATGCCAAAGTTTGCTCACTTCATCATTATGAGTAACAAATACCAAGGGAAGAGTTGATGACCCAAATTTGTTAAACTTGTACAATCTTGTAGAATCATCAACAATGCTAGTAGCTAAACTCTGTCTAGGATCTCTTAGGTCCTTAATTGCAACATCACGAGGTCAAAATTCAACGATTTCACTGTGAGCTAAATGAGTTATCTAATATCCAGATAGAAGGTTGCAGGACAAGGTATTAACAAATAATACATCATTAAATTAACCATTGTCTATATGAATAGTTCCAGTCCCTACAACACTAAGAGATCTATCATCACCAACATATATATTTTTGGTGTTACAATCATTTAAAGAAGAAAACATGGCTTTGTTTTTAGCCATGTGATAAGAAGCTCCAGAATCAATGAGCCACTCATGTGAATGAGAAGAAGAAGATACATTTAGTGCATAACAAGACCGAGGTGCTTGATAACCACATGCATAAAATGTTATTCCTAAAGATGAAGTTGAAGTTGAAGAGTGCACCAAATGGATGTTATGCTTCTTCATTGCTTCTTCCAAGTCTTCCATCTTCTTAAAGCATTTGAATTCTAAGTGACCATCACAATTACAAAAGTTGCAATGTCTATCAGTCTTCTTCCCTTTATTTTTAGTTGTTTTATCATTTTGTTGAGTTGATTTTTCATTTTGATATTGAAATGGATTAGGACCCTTGTTTGGTTTAGGACCATTCTTTTTAAGACGTTGTTTCTTAGTATTCTTTGAACTTTGTTGTTGTTGGGTTGCTAAGGATTTCTTAGAAGGGTTTATAGTGTTAAGAAGACCAAGATGTAAGAGTTTTTCTTGTTCTCTTATTAAAGAATCACAAAAGACATCAAAAGAGGGGGACTTGTAGTCTTATCCTTGAGAAATGAAGGTTTCTCTTGTAGAATGGAAGGTGGAAACAAACAAAGAGTAGGTTGGTCCTAACTTGGTACGAATGGAATAGATAAGACTACCATCTTCTTTCTTAACCTTAACACCTTCTAAGAGAATTCTAAAGGTCTTGAACTTGGACAAAATATCTTGAATGGAAGAAAAACTATTAGGGTCCAACGTAAGCAACTCATTTTCAAGTTGATGGACTCTAAATTCATTTTTAATTCCAAAAACTTTATTAAGCTTTTTCATTGCTTCATTGGGGGTATCAATTTTTGTATGGAATCTAAGGTCTGGAGAAATAGACATCCCTATCAACCCATGTGCTTGATCTTGCTTATTTTCCCATTTGGCTTGCTTATCTTCATCTTGAGGTTTAGACTTTTGGCCTTAGGCTATTCTATAAAGACCTTTACTTCTAAGTAAATCCACCATGCATGACAGCCATTGGAAGTAGTTGGTGTTGTCAATAATAAATAGGCATGAACTTTACATTTTAAAAGAAACTGAAGCTATATATGTTGAAACTAAGTGTTACAATGGAAAGATCTTGAACAAATAGGCCAATTCAAAAAAATCGGCTTTGAAAACGGTTTCTGGATGAAGAAGTTATGGCTTTTTGAAGAAACTTTGTTGAAGATGTCAACGAACCACGTGAATGTTTGGAAGTTGATGAAAATGTTATATTTAAAAAAAAATCTCCCCCTTTCCAAACTTAATCTAATTAGTTCACTTAAAAAAACCAGAAGCTCCTTCAAGCATGCAACTCCATTAAAGAACCATCCAAAGTCTACTCTTCAAGTCGACCTACTAGCAATCAATCAAGTCAGCCTAAAAGGAGGGGCAATCCTCTATTTATAGAGGTTGTCCACTCCTCTATAACACATTCATTCAAGCTCTAAAATTAGCGAAGAGACGAGCCGAGAAAAGAAGTGAAAGGGAAGTCTATAGGGTCTCCAAGGGCAGCAAGGAAGAAGGATATAGAACCGAAGTTAAGGAGATCATTTCTGGAGTAGCTACAGAAATAAACTTAATCTAATTTTATGTGACCCACTTTTATAAATAAATGAAAATCACTTTTACAATGATACTTTATGAATTATCAACTAAATTATAACTTAAATAAAAGATAAAGTGACTTTAGAATTATAAGTGTCTCACTTTTTATAATGAGTGAGAACATTTTTACATAAAGTAACTTTAAAACATAAGTTACATGTCATTTTTTAAAAATTAAGAACACTTTATATAAAGTAACTTTAAAACATAAGTTACATGTGATTTTTGAAAAAGTAAGTCAATAAAAAGAAAGACTTGAACCCAAGACCTCTATTCTCATAAAGTAACTTTAACCAAGTGAGCTAGTTTAAAAAGCTAGTAATTGTTTGAAATGAGTAAGGATTTTTATATTTTTTTATTTGTTTTTATTTTTTCGCTTAAACTTTGAGGTGCATGCTTACTTGAAAAACCCATTTTTTTCCTACAAAACAAAAAAACAACCACACAAACCAAACGAACAAGCAAAAGTATCCAAGTCTTATGACTTAAAGTTGGATTTGGCTAGAAACTAGATATTTTCCTCAATGTTTCTGATTTTCCGAGATCACACTAAGGTGCAACGAAAAAGAGTATACACATGAGAAAAATCTTTTCTTTTTGTTTCTGGTTTGCCCATATCACACAGAGTCGCAGGGCAAAAAGCATATGCAAAAATGAAAGTTATAAATATGGTAATAAAAAAAATTAATATAGCACTATAAACCGAAAAAAATAAATAAATTAAAAAATTAAATAAAAAAAAAAAATAGAGAGATAAATAACTATGATTGCAAATAAACAAAATATACCTCCAGATCTTAAAAATGACGTAGCTAAGGCTACTGGAGACCTTTTTGCGTGAAATGAAAGGGGTTCCTCACTAGAACAGATGCTCCTAACACAATAGAGCAGTCATCTCGGCCTGAAAGCAGTTAGAAATTGTAGATATATGAAACGTCATCCGGATGCAGTTGTTCCAACTTTGGATTTGGATCACCAACAAATGCGGCCCTCGAATAGCTCTGATACCATGTAGGAATTAACACGTAAGTTTCTTAGATAGAACACCAAAGAACATCGTTCACAAACAAATCACATATTAGTACACCAGTATTCTTGACGTGGTTAAAACCCTCAAAGAGGGAAACAATCCACGGTCTGAGCCAACTCGGCCACTTCATGTAATTTATTAATGTAAAAGAAAGAAAATTTACATAAGTTTCTCTCATGAATGGTTACCAATCAAATGACCCTCCATGCTCTTTAAATAGAGGTCATGGACTAATCGGGTGTTAAGTCACAGATCAAGTGTCGGTAATACCGAGGAGAGAATGAACCGTCAGATCACTTCATGTCTAGAACACATTGTGACCGTCAGATTATAATTTACAAAAAGTACATACTAAGAAACACACTTTACCTAACTATACACTAAACCAAGTTATACTTAATTATTTACTATGTGTTGGAATATCCTAACATAATGATTGCATATGTTGTTGTAGCAATTTGTCCTTATGATTCTTCATACATATCTCAATGTTGAAATCACCATTTTTTATGAGCACATAATCACTTTATACTTATTCAATTATTGGTAGTGTAATTATATCAATTATTGTTGACATAGATGTAGAAGGTGCAACATAGATGTTGAACATGCAAATTGTTTTTTGTGCATGTATATTTGAAACAATTAGTTCAACCTTATCAATAAAGTAGATTTTTGTTCTATTTATTTCTATAGTTTTTTCTATGCAAATAAGAAGTCCACCTAGAAAATGTGTTACATTGAAATTGTTTTTGCTCAATTTATTACAAGTTGGTGAGTAGTCTACACGAGTTTCCTAGAAGCAAAGAACCATATTTTCCATCAAAAATCTTCATATTGTATGACATCCTTAAAACGACTACACAGGCTATGTGTGTTCAATGTACAAGTTGAAAAAATGTTTATGGAGGGTATTTACCTTTGTATGTGCTATAGTATCCATGATGCATTTGTTCTTAAACAATTCATTTCTTGTAGCACTTTGTTTGTCACATTAAAGTTATTTTGCGATAATATGTTGAACAAGTATAATGAATCAATTGTTTTTACTCTTGACAATGTTGTGTACACAAGTCCATGTCTTGTGATGATAGTTGGATCATATGCAATTATATTTAGAGTAAGACCTCGGGTTCTATGTATTGTTCTAGCACATGCTAGTTGTTTAGAAAATGCTTTTGAATAGTTGTTTGATATTTGCTTCTACAAGTTGCATTTGGTTTTGCAATTTGTAGTATTGGTGTCCATGTTTATTCAATGCCTTGTGCATATAGTTGACAATATTTATTTCTTTGGGCTACTCCAATTGTTGGATTTGCAAATTCTATCGAAACAACATCTATATCTTCTTTTTTCTTGTATATATTTTAAATATTCCATCAACACCATTGATTAGTCCAATCTTCCATATTATAATTCCTTGCATATCGTTCAATTAACATATTTTTCTTGAGTAGTATCCTTTTTGGTAATATTATTTGCTTTTCATAAGATATCATTAAGTTTTCATTGATTTCATGTTCATCGATAGCATCAAATGTCACTAGTTCTTCATTAACTAATGAAATCATTTGGTCATTATGTTTCCTTGCATCTTTGTTCCTCAAAAAATATATATGGAAATAATGCATCTAAAGGTGGTGTTTTATGGCAATGAACATTTAGGTATTCGATAGCTTGGTTTGATTATTTGTTAAGTCACATTTTTTAAGGATTCCAATAAAACCTTTGTCTTTTTTATGCATAGTGGTATGCAATTCAAAGCACTTCTATCTATCTTGCCAATATGTGTATGGTATTTTTTTTATTGACACTTAGTTCTTAAAACATGAATGAGTCCCTTATAGGTTGTGCTTAGTACAAGTCTCCAGAAAGTATTAGGTCAACGTTGCCAAAATAGGATGTTGATGTGTGCTTTATTTGTATTGAACACTTGTCAATCTCATATTGAAAAGTTTCTCCTCTCAAAGATGCTTCATCGATGAAAAATAAATGGAGTTGTTGAAAATGGTTTGCTATTGTATCCGATTTTTCACTACTTAATGGAAAATACTCTCATTTGTTAAAGGGAATATAAAACGCAAAATGTAGTGTGACACCACCTGTAGTGAATATTTCTTTTCCTATATATGCAGTTATGAGTCATTTTATGGTAGTGCCTCATAATTCAATTCTACATTCTAGAAAAGAACTAGTGACTAGAATATTACTTTAGCAGTAAAGGTTTTTCTAGTTCTTGCACCATTGTTATTAATAGGTGCATTTATTTATTACACTCACATTTTTTTTTGTTATTATGTATTTTACTATTTTATCTTGTTTGTGATTTAATTGGTGTTTAATATTCAAAGAGATGGCATAAGTGACATAAGTTGTTATCCAAGTAGATTTACTTACTAAGTTGGTATAACATTATTAGGGTTAGTTACAATTTGTGTGGGTAATTGAGGTTGTGGGGGGGAAGATATACATGCTTGCATGGGGAATGAAGGAATAAGTGCATGGGAAGTTTTTGAGGCCCTACATACATTGGGTTTCTCCATCCTTGCTACCAAAAATACTGAGGAAGGGTCATCCATGGTTTAGATGCTAGGCTCCAAGGTTAAGAGGAGTACTATATCGAAGGGCTAGTCCAATAAGAATAGAAATGCTAAGATGGGTCTTGAGTCATACCTTGATCCAAGTAAATTTTGATACCCGTTAACCAAGACCTTTTACTTCAAATGATGTGTTAGAATTGCATTTTATTAAAAGCGTTAATGAACATATCTGCATGTTGTAAAGAAGAGGAAAACATGTCAACAACCATACAACAAAAACACAAGATGTTGATGATGGAGTTAGTCTAGGAGGGACTACATCTCCGTGCCCCAGTGTCAAGATGGTGTAGGCTGCTGCATTAAGTGCCAGAAAGAGTGATGATGTACATGAATGTGTTTCCTCTATCATGCAAGGAATATGCCCTCACGCAGGAGTGGTTCCACGAGATGTTCTGATGCAGGAAATCTCATTCACAAAAGGACTCCTATCAACATGACATAATTTCACATATGATAATAATGAGCATCCCGCCAACATGGCAACAAAGGGATCTCAGTTCAAACATACATAGTGACACATGAGTATCCCGCCAACATGGCAACAAAGGGATCTCAATCAAAACATGACAATAAGTACATCTCACATCAAGAACAAAATAAGATCCCACATCAAACATCAAACAGGGATCTATACAGCACAATGCATCTCAAGAAAAGAGACAAAGAAGTACATGATCACATTGGATATACCTCACAACAAGGATTTATCTTAAGAATAGGATGATAAACTGTTGGATCTGGTTGTACCATCAATCTCGTGGTGTCGAATATCATGGAAATGATTGCTCGCACATTAAATGTTAACACCTGCACTCAACTTTGAAAAGTGGCCAAAAAATGGAATGATCAAATGGAAAATCTGATTATACCATCAGATTTGTGGTGTCGAATAGTGTAAAATCGACTGTCAAATTTCTGAATTCTGACAAAGTGAAAATCTGGGGCTACTGGAATCCTTTAGATTCCCCCTAGATTCCTCAAAGATTCCCTCCTCCAGGTCATCTGAATATATATTGCTTAGATCAAAATTTTATATGCGTTATCAGGTTCATGTCACTGAGCGGTGTAGGATTTCCATAAAGTTTGTCCAATTTGAACACTAGAAAAATTTCGCCCTCCTGAAAGTTGGGCTCAATCATGGTTCTGCCTACCTCTGCGCCATGTTCATGGTTCCACCTACAATTAATTAAAAAAATGTCTCAAACTCCACGCTCTTCCTTGGCCTCTGTTCTATTCTCCCTGTGAAAATGAAAAGCATGGCCTTATGTATTTTTTTGGGTGGAGTTTACCAAGGAAATCCGAGTGGCCCGTTGGCAACAAGCTCAACTCACCCCCGGAGGACAGGGTTCAAATCCCCAAAGCGGAAATTTGATTTAACATGGCTTGTTGTATTAATTTTAACAACAGTTAGTTGTTTAACATGGCATGTGGTTTTTGGGTTGACCTTTATAGTGTTACGATTTTGTTGTTTGGGTTGTGTATTAAATGGGGCGCCTCATGGTAACGGGTCGGCCCACGTGGCCGACGCGGGTTTGATGCCCGCCGGCCTCCCATATTGTCATTACATATATGAGATATGGTGGGGCGTGGGCCGTGTCAACTGGAGGTGGCCTGCCCAGCCCTATATTTAATGTTTGTTGTGGTATTGGAGTTGGGGTCGGTGGGGGTCATGGCCCGTCAACCAATTTTTTTTATTAACATTTGTTTAAATAGTAATGTGGGTTGGGCCAACGGGAGTCACGGCTTGTTGGCCCCATTAAAATTTGTTTTTTAATATACCTTGGTCTGATGGAGGTGGCGGGGGTCATGGCCCGTCATCTTATTTAATATATTATTTTGATTTTTTATAATAATAGTCATTTTTTTGTCTAATATAAGGGATAGTAGACAAATTAAGTATCCAACAAAGTGGCCCGCTCTCGAGAGATAGATTCTCTGTCCGGGACTCAGTCAATTTGTAGGACACTTAAACTTGGCCCACAGCCCAACTTTGACCAGAACTTTGACTGACTCTTTCTCCCTCATATGAGCTCAGATTTTAGTGTCGTTCACACCATTGGAATTAGGGCAACGAGATCTTCGATCTGGTGCTAGTTAGGGAGCAATCTAACCACTTTTAATTTTGACCTTTTCTGAGTCCTCTAGGATTTATGCCCGTGTCTAGAGTGACCTGGATCATACCTTATGTCATTTGGATCCACAATCATTTTTGTGCCATGATGCATAGTTGTTTTGGTTCCTCCACTTCTTGATACACAAATTTTAGACCCGACAAAGATGGACAATTGCTTGTAGAATGCTCTTTAATGCAGATGGCACAAATAACAATTTGATCAATCAGGCACTCATTTATTGGATGTTTTCTTCTACATTTTAGGCAAAAAATTGTTATCTCTAGTTTCACCTCTTCTTCCTTCTTTTGTGCTTGCAAAGTATCTATTTGAGAACTCAATGTGCTCAAGAGATCAATTTTGAAGTTCTCTAATAGGTCACCAATTTATGCTCTGGTAACACCTCCACTAACAATTCAAGATATTATGGACATTATGTCTTTAGGTCCTTTATTATAATTGGATGTTCCTCTGGAATACTACAGATAGAGTTCCACAATTGCTTCAAAGTCTTGTTATGAAATGTCTCCTTCAACTATAAGGTTTAGGATTTCAAGGTAGTTGCCTATAATTGCATGTAACAACAAAACACGATGTGTTTCTAGAGCTAAATTCATTTGTTTTAACCGCTGCAAATTATAATGAAATCTCTTAACATAGTCTAGGAGACTTTCATCCTCATATTGAGTCATTCAAAAGACTTCCTCTCTTAGTTCCTTGTCCTTGCAATAGTTTTGATATTTTTTCAAATTCTTATCCTTCATTTGTGCCCTTGTTCTAATGCTTTCTTCTTCCAAACCCATGAACTAGTGTAACATTGCTCTTTTGAGAGCAATAGGGAGTACCTCTAACTTCTGTGTATTTGAAACATAGTCATAATTTTTGCAAAGGACATAAAATTCAAAAGGAATGTTGTCTTGGTCTTGTTTTTAAAGACCATAAAAGTTAGGTGGGTTGAGTGTGTTATGTTCTTCTTTTTTGTTTGCTCATCATATTCTTTGATGGGAATCTGAAGAATGAGAAGTGCTCCTCCTTAACTTGGTGTGCCATCTTCTCTAGAGTCTTATCTTCCTCCTCCAAGGGAGCCTTGGGAGATTCAAAAAAGGTTCAGTTTCATATGGATCTATTTGTCGGAGAAGTATTCTAGAAACAAAGCTTCTACAATAGTAGAAGAAGCCTACACACATTCAAATTCCACTTCAATGGATTTAGTTCTTTGTTTCACCAGTGAACTAGTTGTTGGAGTTAAATAATGTGGTTGGTTGCACCCTCTTTCACTAGAGCCTACATTGTTAGTATGAGGGAGAGTTTTGAAAAATATACCAAGTTGGTGTCTACTCTTAGGCATCTAACAAGTCATTCTGAAAAATAAATTGCTAAAAAATGAAAAGATTCGAAACAATGATTTAAAGAGATTTGGAAAACAACAAGAAAGCAATAAAAAAATTGGCACAACAAGGACTATATTATTGGAAATTCCTCGGAAATAGAGCCAAAAATGATAGGCCTTTTAATCACCTTTCTAATTGCTCAAAAAGACAACCAAAAGTCTACTCATTTAATTGTCAATTTGGAATTTGTTGGGAACTTGTGAACTATTGTGCACCATTTATGCTACTACAATCTAGTATGTGTCCTGAAGTTGTAGTATTCTAATGTCGTCACAGTAAGAGATATGGATGCTTTTACAAGTCACGAGTTAATTAGGACACACCACTTTTGCGGGAAAGTAGAAGCACTTTGTTGATTTTGTATCTTAGATTGGTACTTCTGCACAAGCCTTGTGTCTAGGCATGCAGAAGTCGCCCACATCGCGTTAGAGCACTTTCTTTGGGTTGAGAAAGTTTCTAATGTAAATTAGCCTAAGTTTAACTTAGGAAAAAACACATATTCATATGTTGGCTTATTGACCCATAAAAACTTAGGAAAAGTAAAGTAATTTACTTTAGTGATTATTTTTTAATCTTAGTCATTGATCTCAAGCGATGCGAGATCTAATATTAGTCATCAATCATTTTAATATTATATTTTTGGCTCAATGTAAAGTTATAAAAGCAAGGTTGAGGAGAGGACATAGAAACACAATAATAGCACAAGATTGAGAGCAGTGTCTCAGTGAGCATGTGTTGGGTCCAACAGAGCAAAGAGGGGCTAGAGATCTAGATCTCTAGGAAATGTAACACTCCCTCCCACCCCCTTAGGCTTCCCAAGAAAAATGGGAGGTGTTACTTTTAACTAACCCAACCTCCATGGTTTCATTATGGAAATGGGGATAAAAAAATCCTTCCCACCCAAAGTGTGTGGAACTCATTTTAGATAACATCATCGCATCTAGCTCATCAAGATCTTTTCGATGATATATTTTTTACCTCAATCTGTCATCTAGATTGAAAGTTATGCCCATTTGAAATTTGGCCCCTTAACCCTTGCCACATGAACAAGTATGGCCATGTGATACCCTAAGTGTCCACATGACACTGCCACATTAGTTGTGGTCCAAGATGGCTCCCACCACATCATCGTTACTTTGTGCCATCGTGCCACACCTTTAGATATGTGCTATTCCAAACCTCAGTGGTGCAACATAAAAATTTACATCAAGTTACCAAGGGACATCGCCCATCTATCACCTTTGTTAGTTCACACCCTTAACTTGGGAACACCACAAATGACTTGACGCTAGATAGAAGGCACAGATGAAAATTTTTCCATATATGGATGCCAATTTTGGCATTGTGCTTTTCGACAAACATGACCGTGTGTGAAGAATGCCCTTGAGGATCGTCCAATAGGTGTGATCATGGGATGATATGGCATGACCCGTGGTGCCATCTGACATACATGTCATTCAACTCCTCATCAAACATCTCCTTTATGTCTTGATGATATCAAGGTGATGTCATTCTACCACGTGGCATCCCCTCACGATGTCGTGTGTCACATGAATTCCTTCCCTTTGGCCATCCTCGGGGGCTCTTATGCTTGCCACACATCAAACCATTAGTGTGCCACATCATTTGTCCATGTCCTCCAAAAATCCCACTTGGCCTACACATAGCCTTACATGGCTTGCATGTCACCTACCACCTGAACCTCAGTCAGGGGGTCCCACAGGACTGTGCCCCTTCATGCAATTCAATGTTTCTATGTTATAATCAGTTTTGGGTCTAAATGTGGTTTCCCCTTTATACGACATTCTACATCTCCTTTCCCTAAGACAAACATTTCTCCGTCTCCTAGGACAAACATCTCATCGTTTCCAAACATCAAGGTTTTCCTATCCCACAGAGACATATCTCCATCCCACAAAACGTACATATGTCCATCTCCAAATGTCAAGGTTTTCTCATCCCACAAAGACATATCTCTGCCCCCTGAAACGTAAATATCTTCGTCTCGAAACGTTAAGATTTCCCTATTCACGACCTTCGTTAATAGTTCCAAGTCTCCATAATGACCAATGCATAACATTTGGCGAGGATGGTGCAACACATATTAACACTAATCATCGTCATTAAGTGTTACTCTAGAAGTTAATTGTAATTAATCAAAATTTAGGAGATTCTCCAAGTGATGCCAAAATTTGAGTCCTTTTATAAACCTCATTGGGGTTTATGCGACCCAAATACAATTCTAGATCTCTATGATCCTGAGATTCATAGGTTCTAAGGATTTGTTATGACTTTGCTGAGCTTCCCTTGGAGTCAAGTATCGCTCAAGACAATATCCATAACTGAAATAAAACCCTCATTTTGACACCAGTGTTATAGAAATATATGTTTATATACATACACATGTATCTAATTATCTCATGTTATGCACAACACCAACCATTTACTTTCAAAAACCTTTAAGAAATCACCTAAAGTCATAGTCGCTGAGCATTCTAAGAAATCATACATAAATATGAATAGCTTTGCAACTCATGCAATACCACCAATTATAGGGGCTCCAAGGCCTTAACCATGAAAGCATACACATAAGATATTTCTTCGGAGACAAATAAGAATATCACATTCTTCCATCAATCATGTTGATAGATTCATTGTCATAAGACACAACATCATCATTCATTATTCACAGGGTAACACATGTGCATGTAAATATACTTATCTAATCAACTTGATAATTGGAAACTGAGGGAGGAACTTCAACTCTCCACCCAACCATAGGTCATCCACACTGTAATCTTTCTTATATTTTTCCACCTCCAAGCTAGATTCAAAGTTTTAGGAGTTAATTTATCAATGGAATTCACACCAACAAGTCAATCGGATCACACTGGAATCTAAAGAACACAGTGCCTCCACCTGCAACCAAGAGTCCAGGGCATGTAATGTCTCCACTGACCAAACACAATAAGAATCCATAGCCCAGAATGTCTCCACCGACTTCACATTTCATCATTCTAGAGTACATAGTGCCTCCAACTCTTAACCTGTAGCATGTTGGGATCATGATTGTTGTTACACCAAAACCCACAGGTGTTAGAAAACAAATGCATCACCAGAGTTAACGAATCCTCAAGAGGCAGTTAAGCATATGTTGCTAAATACATGGGAGTAATGCCAAGTCCAACAATATCCCCCCCAACATGAGTCGAGGTTGTTTCAAGCTCGATACCTTTAGCTCTGATACCACTTGTTGGGATCACAATTGTCGTTACACAAAAACTTGCAGGTGTTAGTAAACAAACGCATCACCAGAGTTAACATATCCTCAAGAAGTGGTTAAGCACATCTCGAGAAACACATGAAAGCGATGCCAATTCCAACACAAAAATCTAAAGCACATTATATCTCCACTTTATAAGCTTCATAGGAATCCAAAGAACTTGGGTCTCAAGCTGATAAACAACACAAGAATCTGGAGCACTACCTGGTGGCTCCACACATTGTTCCTTCATGTTCCTTCATGAGCTTTCTCAAATTCTTTGATTGTGCTTACTAACCTCATACCCATTGTCTGCGCATTGTTGATTTTTCATATGTCTTCTAAATTGATAATTAGTTCTTATGATTTCTTAAATTAATCTTTCTTGAGTACACATTCATCATAAAGAAATTACACAGAAGATCTCAATAATATAAACAAAAATGTTAGCAGGATCATAAAAGAGACAATCAAACAAAAGACACAAGTATTTTACCTTGGGAAAACCTACTTGGGGGGAAAAACCAACAACCCTTTGTTAGAGAAATTATTCAGTTCAACAAGAGATATAATTTGATACTTGACCATAATCAAAACTAGGTTAAATCTAGTCAAACATAAATAAGTAGCCTCTGGAATTTTAGTCAACTCTTCCACAAAGAATTTTAGCCCTCTTGAGAGATTTGGTCTGCCTTAGATAATTTGGTTTTCCATGAACTTGTTTTGCCTAAGATAATTAAGTCTACTCATAAAACTTAGCCCACCCATATAGAATCTTGTTTTTTTGTTGCACGTGTGAACAAAAGAGAATAAGAGATCCAAATTTCCTTTTTGAGGAGGAGATCGAAGCATTTATATAGTAACTACAAGGAAAGTACCTTCTAGCGGAGGTTGTAACGGAGTTTTTAGTAGTGGATGTTTTAGTGGAGATTATAACAGAACTTAAAAATAACTGAAAAAATTTGGGCGGTCGGAGGTTTTAGCGAATGTTTTTTAGAGGTGCACTTCATGGAAAATAGCATCGGTGCGTTAAATATATAAAAGCTTCAGAGTTTCATACATAACTAAAATCACCGACGAACACTATTGCCTCAAATGTATACTTCCCTAGTGCGTATATAATAAAAAAACACCCCAGGGAGTTCTTTTCAAGAATGACACCAAGGCATGCAAAAAAATATTATAGGCCCGATGCTTTTATTTAAATTCGCAATGTTGATTCGTATGATTTCTATAAAAGGATTGATGCACTACTCATATAAAAGAATCAATGTTGTTAATTTTAATAATGCACTTGGGATGGAAATAATATTTTTTTAGCACTGGAGAGTTAGTTCTATGAAAGCACTGTTGCTTTAATAATTACAATGCACCAGGGCGTTAATTGCAAACAGTACTGGTGCTTGAAGAATTAAATGCCCTCGTTCTGCCATTTTCAGAAAAGGCACCAGTCATGAAAAATGTCATAACAATGTTTTTATATAACATAACACACCAGTGCATGTTTATGTTACGGACGCACTAATTTTTTGTATGAGATTTTCTCTTTTTTGGAAACATCGACCTATGATAGTGCAATTATTGTAATTTTTTAAATACGTTATTCATCGAAAAATTGACATATGTCTTATAATAGTATTCATATAAATTAAAATTGATTAGTGCAATTGTATATGATGTTTGGATTAATTTGTTATATTATCATATTTCGCATCTCTTCATTATAATATTTAATCATCCATATATTTAATCAGTTACGATGTAACATTTCACAACGACATTGGATAACGCAATAGAATAAATTAAAATATATTTTATTATATACCAATAAGAGGCTCTTTTCCATGCAAAATGTGATTGTTATTGGTAACCCCTTATCTTTCAATTGGGACACTATGTCCATTACATTAAACAAAATGTTTGATTTTCACAAACAATTAAAAAAATACAAAACTTGCAATGATATCAAAATAAATCATCATTCTTCATTAGAACTATTGTCAGTGCTCAAGCTACTTCCATGACTTGGGTTATTTTGACGAATGTTTTGTTGATTTCATCGATTGTTGTCGTCTTCTTGATATTGTTCCATCTCCAAACTTAAAAATAAAGTGTAATGAGTGTATGTACATTGGTGAGAATACTAAAATTGAAATAAATAATATGCATCAATGTAAATCGAATAGCAATGTACCATATCAAGAAGTGACTCATAAACTATACACATGGTTTCAAAACCAAGTCTCATGCCTTGTTGCAACAACTCTTATGTTGGCATGGTTCCATACTTTGTTTCCTGCAATTTTTATTCCCCGTTATAAATCATAGGTTTAATATAAAGGATTTTTTTGTTCTATTAATTATAAACTCGGAGAAGTAAAACAACATAGATACTTACAAATTCCACAATTAATTTTTTATATTCGAACATATACTCACAACTCATATTTAACCCAATTTCAATCAATTCTTCTTATGGCTCTTCTTTGTATGTTAGCGACTATTTGAAAACATTCAAGAATCGTTGTTGTAAAACAACTTAAAATATAAAAAAATGAAACCTTGGGTTGCTATAAGGAAATATTAACAATTACTCACAAGCTTTGATATCAACCCTTTTCTTCCTTGTTGTCCTATTTTATGTGTTGAATGAGTTCCATTTTGTTTTCTTTTCTGCAAGAAAATACTTGAAAATTAATATTTAATGCTAAATTATTTTTTTATATGTACAAAGTCAATCATAATTATATAGATTTGAAGGAGGTTGTTGTTAAGATGACTCCTCTTGTGATACAATTATGTCCATTTCTTTGACCATCTCAGTGTTATGAAACCAGCTCACAAAAAGATACAAAATATAGATCAACACCTTAGAAATCAGCCTCTTCAAGGGGGCAACCTCCTTTACATTACACAAATCAACAATTATTGGATGATACAAATGACAAGACCTCTTTTCTATATATAGGAGTCTAAGGGGTCATAATGTAATCAAAGCCGACATAACAATAATAATGTAAGGGCACAACAATAACAATAGTGGACTTCTATGGGGCACAATAATAACAATATGGGGACTACATGGGCACAAAAATATAATAAAGGGGTTGCACTAATAACAATAAGGGGTTACACTAGTAGTATAGGGACCTAACATCTTCGTTGTAGCTGAGACGTCTTCCATAATATTTAACTATGGGACTGAATTTCATGCCCGCGTTATCACTGTTTCCAGTCTTTGACTTCATGCTTCCAAATCTTCCTTTTCTTTCAGAGCTTGAGCGTTCTCAGTGAATATCTTCTGGTTGTGTACCTTAACCTCACTGATTACTGCCAGTGCACACTACTCTCTAATTCTTAGCTCATCCGAGGCCCCCTGATGCAACACATAGAGAGTCTGAAGTGGCAGTGTGGCTAAGTTGACCCCTATGTCTTTGATCATGCTCAGCAGAGTGCAATCTTCCTCAGTTTCCCTACAAACTGATCCTTCTGGCAAGGAGATGACTTCGAGGTCCAAAGTCCTTTCCATCTAGAAAACTTTATCACTCCCTTGTGCTAGGCTCACTTGCACCCTACTCACTTGCCCTACACTCACTTGAAACCTGCTTGTTTGGATCTGCAGCTCACACAGATCCTTCTGGATGCTCCCTAGCATCTGCATGTATTACCGTTCAAATTGCTGCCATAGCTCTGTTGTGGTGTCTTGTCCCCAATTTTGTCAAGATCCCCTTCTATGAGGATCATTGGGTCAGTGCGTGCTTATTTATCTGATTTGTGCTTCTTTCTTGGCCCAACAATTGTCTCCTTACTATGCTTCTTTAATGCATTCAAACTCGTCCTCAAAGCTTAAAGTCAATAAGAAAATCTCTCTTAAGATGTTCCATTCAGTTGTCCCATGGTGAAGCTCCATTTCCAAATACCAGTTCATCGGGATTGTATCTAAGGTATGACAAAATATGTGCACCCATTCCAGTTGTGGTTCTTCTCCCCAAGCCTTAGTTCGTCATGTCAAATGATCACGTGGATCATCCTTCCCACTGTACTTTTCTATCATCCGGGTATTAGCATACCCAAAACTGAATCTCATCATTCTTCTATATTCCTTCCATTCGGTGAAGCTCTCCTTGTGCATACCCCACCAATGGGCAGGCGTAGCGCGCAGTGCCAACTCCAGTGCTAGGAAGCAATGTTCTTTCGGTACTTCCCTTTCAAATTCATCTAAAAACAAATCCACATCAGTCAAGCCATCATAATGTGGAAGCTTCCTTACCTTAGTTGAGACACACTGTAGTGAGTTGGTGATGATATTGCAACAGAGTGTAAATACTTCATGGAAGTAATTCTGCCAGTGTTTGAGCTCTTCATCCGAGTTCAAGGTGTAGGAACTATCCCTGTCCCACGCAATTCATCCATCAGTCATAGGATTGATCCAATCTTCATTTCACATTGTGATCTTGTATATCTGGTCTAGGTCATCATATTCTTCCACAAAGTCACGAACAGGTTCAATATAACGTGCTCCTTTAGTAGGGTCTAGTGGTACTACAACCTTGAGCAACTTCCTTTCAAACATCATTTTTCGCTTCTTCAAGTTGATTACTGTGTCCATATCAAAAGGCCAACTAATTCCTAGTAGTGCGGGGTATGGGTTACTATCATCCACTATTTCAATGACCTCAAAGTCAGCCAGCGTGCTTGTGCCCCAATGTATACCATTACACCATATAAGCACCCCATCAGAATAATCTTCTGTTGCTTTTCCATGCGTAGCTGAATAGGAGACCACTACTGTGTAGGTCTCCCCATCCTTTCCCACGTATTCTTAGGTAGGACATTTGCATCAAATCCTAGATCCAATATTACCCTGTCCATTTCATATTCTCCTATTTGCGTGGTCAACCTCATCTTGCGCCCCATTCGCTTCTTATGCTTACCAATTTTTCTCACGGTGCGCTGTTTAGCAGGGGTCTTTTCTTTATTTGCGCACTTGTTGATTAACTCTTGTAGTCCTTCTACTTCTTTCTTATCATGTAGTAACTTCATACAGGTCTTTAAAAACATAGCTAATACTGGATGATCTACCTCTTGTGTTGTACTAGTTTTTGGCATTTTCTCTTGGCTTCCTGAGGTGGAGGCCTCAACAAAGTTCTTCTTTACTTCCATGAAGGTCTCTTTAGCATGATTAAGGTCAAAGTCTATTTCCTTCTTAGTAGCCTTGTGTACCCACCCATAAGCCTGGGCTACTTACCCTTATCTGCACTAGTGGCCATACCACTTCTTGTTATTATATTTATGCTCTGATCTTCTTCGTGGGGCTCTACCCTCATCATATGGATGTTCTGCATAGGTTGCTGGGGATGCGTCTTCTTTTCTTACATATTTTCCATAAGGATCAGACATTCCTCTATCACATGGTCAAACTATCTACAATACTGACATGATGGATGTGTGGGGTTTGTGCAATCTCGCGCGTAGTGTCCTGCTTTGCCACAATTATAACAAATTATCTGCCCACGTCCTCGACCAGTTCTGCCCCCTCTACTGAGTGGTATGTACAAAATTTTGTAGTAAATGGAAATTATCAATCACATGCTATCTTGTAACTTGACAGTTAGCGCACCAAGGCACAACTACCACTCTCGGACCAATGTTATTCTCTGGTTTAAGTGGAACATGCCCTTCCCCAATAAGATAGTTCTTATAAACCAAGCAATGGTCCTTATCGTGCCCATGGCTCTTGCACTTCAAGCACCAAAATTCAATGCACACCTCCAACTATGCTTCCTTTCCTTTCTTTAGGCTCTGCAACTCCAAGTAGAGGATTTCCAACTGTGAGTGAATCTATTGCACTCCAAGGTTTGTATCCTGTATGGGTGAGGCGTCCAACCTCATTTCAATTTATAAGGCTTCTACTTCCGTTGCTATATTTTGTTGTGACAACAACACTCTTAAGTGCAGCAAGAGCGATGCTATATACCAGTCACAATGTTGGCAATCTGTAATCACCATATTGGCTTGCTTGATCAAACATTTCAATCTTTGATCAAAATCCCAGGGCGTCTCATCTATATTTTGTCGAATTTATTTAAACTCAAGCTCTGACTACGCTTCTGACTTAGGCTTTCTAAACTCCTTGTTCAGAGCTTGCTAAGTTTATGCTAGTATCACGGTGGGGTTATCAATGCAGTACTTAATGTACCATGTCAATGCTCGATCTTGTAAGTCTGTGACCAACTTCTCTTTCTTGATGCTATCATCCGTAATCTGTTGTGCCGTCCATAAAGCTCCTACAACAAACCAAAATTGTTCGGGATCTTCACTTCCTACCCCTTTAAAAACTGACATCTTCATCGAATTTGCTATGTTGAATGGTGGAAGTGGAGGTGGAGGTGGAGGTGGAGGTGAGGGTATAGGTGTATGAGGTGGAAATGGAGGTGCAAGTGGAGTGAATAGATGAGTTATCCTCAGGATACCCTACTTAATTAACTGAACTTCACTTCGCGATGTAGTCAACACCATCCTTTCATCATCACTTGAGGGGGGGCTGATGAACGGATTGTACTCTAATCTCGGTCCTTCGTTTCATCTAAATAATCTCCCACTTCGTGTAGCCCCGAACATCAAGGTAACTACATAACCCTCTTCTCACATAACAACATTTTAATCCAAGTCTTTAATGATTTCAAATAATTACCTCACGATCCCTTAAAGAGCATATGTTCTGCTTCGCTATAGCTAATATTTCTATTATGAACTTAGTCACAGAACTTCCAAGCATGTGATCAATCCAATGATCCATGGCCCTTGCGATATTTCTCCCTGATGCTTCAAGATGTCACACTAGTTCCAGAGTCCACACTATAGGGCCATCAACCATCCATGTCCCTTGACTATTGGCCAATTTAGACAACCATTTGTGTAGTTTGTCAGGGAAGAAACAAAAGAAGGCTTCAATATTGTCTAAGTATAAATATCTCTGCAACCACTTCTCCTTGGATAATTAGGGCTCTTGTTCTCTTGAGCTGCAAATGCGTGCACTTTTTGGTCAATCCACTTCTCAATCTCTTTCTTTGTAGGAAACCATTTATCATACATCTCTTAGACAGATCCCGGTCCTAGCAAAAAAACCATTTATTGGCTTAATGGGGCTTGACCCAGGTTCAAAGTTAATCACGCCAACAAAAAAAACCCCTAAATGCTGGCCCTTTTGGAAACAACTTGCATAGCACAAGGTGCAGTCTCACCCGAAGCAGTATTGGGGGATGCTAGAACCAGGTTTCTGCATCCAGAGACTGTGTGATATGTAATCTGGTTCACCCTATCCAAATGGATTCCAGACCTTTGCAGAGGTCTACGATCAGACTTTTCAAACCTAAAAGAAGCAAACTCACAACTTCCATGTAGTAAATAATGACCCTAGTTATGCCTTTGCGTAGATCTACCCGATTCGAACAGAGACCATAATAGATTAGTTACTACCTTCACGAAAGTAGATAATTACTTAATTAATGCATAGATATTAAAGATTTAACATATTCGCGTAGAAATTACACTTTATTGCACAAAAAATAGATCATCAAGTGATAATGCATAAAGGTAAATAAAATTAAGAACAAGGCACATATGTAATATATTCGGTCCAAAAGTAGTCTTTCTTAGATTTAGCGTTCAAATTACATACTTTTCCACCTTGCACACCCAGCTGGAGGGGCCCACACACTTAGCTGTAGACTTGCCAAGGTCTCTATGCACTCAGCTGTGGACTTGCCAAGGTCTCTACACACTCAGCTGCAGAAGCCTTCCCCTTTCGCCTAAGTACAGGAAACAAAGCTTTCCTACCTTAGCACTTGCCCTTACACTTGTTCTTCCCCCAATAAAATTATATCTCTAGACTTACTATGACTCAATTATTTATAGCCTTTATATTACAATACCATGGCCTGCGGCCTATGGGTGAGTCTCAAAACCGACCTATCACTTACCCATACAAGGGGCTAAAGCCCCTTTGACTCCTACTTAGTAGCACACTTTGCTTCCACAGTTCACGGAGACTTTACATTCTTTAGAAGATTCTATTCAAAAGTTGATTAAACTAACCCAAAATTGACCCTAGGGACCCTATCCCAACAAGAGGCATATAGATAAGTCTTGAAGAATTGAGCCAATCAGAGTGGCATGATGGAAGCATGAAGAAAGCAGGCAAATACACAAATCAACTTAAAGAGAATTGTAGGAGATAGATACGAAGAGGAGTTTCCCTATCAAATAGTTGTAGAGGAACAAGAGGGCCATCAGATTGAGTACAAAGGGACATTATAATGTAGAGGAGAAAAGAATTTCAAAAGGGACTTAGTCGCAAAACACAACTGGAGGATGAAAACAAAACTGGAAGAATTCATGTCTATAGACAGATCTGGAAGCCACGTGGAAGGATTTAGCTGGTTTGGATGAAAAGGATAACCCTAGAGAATACCAATGAGCCAACCTCATAAGCTCGATAGAGTGGAACCTTGTAACTCATTTGCAATTAGCATTGGGATCTAGGATTTTTCAATTGATTGTATTGAGATATGATAATAAATAGAGTTAGGAGATAGAAATGGAGAGTGTTTGGTTGAGATCTTGGAAGTTGAGAGTCTTGTAAGTTATTTTAATAAAGTCCCAAGATCCGAACTGTCAAGTGACGACGAAAGAAAATATTTTCGTTCCTTGAGCCCATCAAGTGTTATGGTGCAATTCCTTATAACATGGAGTGGGGACATATCAGAGGCTGAAACTTTAGGAACTTCATTTAAGTTGAATTCACTAAATAGCCAAGGACCCAAGATCCTAAAGACTCGAGGTCCCAAGATTATGAGAAAGTTGATGTTCTGAGGTCTCTAAAAGTTGAGAACCGGAGATTTAAGAGGCCCTAAAAGTTGAGAACCCGAGATCTGAGAGGTGATAACAATGTTTTGAAGTATGAAATTCCCTTTGAGGGTTATTGGAATTAAAGGAAGGACTTGGAATGATAGGAGGGATTAAGCGTTGAGAGGAAGAAAATTAAGGTCTAAGACTGAAAATGAGTTGGGCTTGCACCCCAGGGACTATATAAGGCTTAGAATTAAATCAGTGGTTTTTGAGAAGGGTCATATACCTTGAAAACTCCTCCCATTGAGCTTTAAGGAGAGATTTATTTCCCTAATTTTAGGTTTGAAGGAAGTGTCCGTTGACATAGAGGACTGGTTCATGTGGGTTCTAAGAGAATCAACGCTGGGATATGAGGCTGGTTTGCATCAGGTGGTATCTGGGCATGAATTTTGATGCCTTCTCAGAAGATTTATATAATAAAAGAGAGCTAATAGAGGCTTAAATTTCTGTAAAATTTTGTCTTTTAAAATTGAATTCATAATTGAGAATGAAAAGCTGTGAAGATAGGGGGGATGACTACTTGTGAAGAAGTAGAGAAAAATTGCCCTGAGAAATAGAGAAAAATGTTTTGAGAACAGAGGAGCAAGGAGAATGAATTTAGATAATTGATTGAGGAAATATTGGCACATGTATGGAATTTTTGTGAGTTTTCTTGTAAGAAATAAATTGAGGAGAAGTGGCAACAATAGAGTATATGTTTTTAGGGAGGATTTCGATAGAACCCAATAGCACAATGGATTCTTGAAGAGAAGGTGAGGAAAATATAAGTTCTCTAGGAGAAGTAAGAAAGGAAATTCGAACAACTAGATAGCTAGGAAAGTTAAGGAGAATATGTAGGAAGAGAAAAAGAAGGTTCTATTGTAGCAAACCAAAAGGATAAGTGAGGCTTCCAACAAGCAGTAGTTGGGTAGAAGTTGTCAGAGAAGGCCGTTCCATAGTGAGTGTGGGAAAAATTGCCAGAAGAAGTTCCAGAAAGGGGACTAGGAAAACCAAAAGTTTGAGGTTTGGAGGAAACTTATGGAGGTATTGATAATAGGTGTAGGACTTGCTACAAGAGGAAGTGAGGAGGCTTGTTGCATATCACAAGAAGTGGACAAGAAGAGTTCATAGAAGAATAAGAAGTAATGGCTACTGATAGTCATGTATAGGGTTCAAAGAAGAGCAATCACAATAAGTCAAAGAAAAATGCCAAAACAATTGGCATAAGGAGGATGAGTGATGAAGAGTTTGAGAGGGAGAAGATTGAGCTAAAGGAAGAATTCAACCATTCGAGATAGCTATTACAAGACCAGGGATATGGATGGATGATGAAGAGGAAGAAATTAAGATGTCCTTCACTATAGAGGAAATTGAAATAGAGGATGTGTGCCAGGATGAAGGAATAATTCAAAACAACTGAGTACCAAATAAAATTTTACTGTGAACGTGAATAGGGAGTGATGCAGGAGCATCCAGCCCGCCATAACCGGGAAAAGTCTCAACCAGGTTTGAAGGTTATTGATCAACTGGATTATTTTATTTTTACGTATTCATGAGATAGTTTTTCTTTTAATTTGTTTTTTTTTACAGAGTTGGTGAATTCAATCATATTTAGTTAAATGGCTAGAATTACTGTAGTTCGAACAATAGTTAGGAAATGGTTCGTTAAATTAGGAGAAAAATGATAAACTGTTCATACAAATCTTGTAAGGTCAGACAAATATGGTTATCAACGATAACAAGATCTTTTTGTAACTAAATCCTATGGCAGTTTGATTAACTGCAAAATCAACTGAAATGGAAGGGCATAAAAGCCAAAATGTAGCAGAGGGAAAAGGTTCAACAATTTCAGAAGGAGAGAAATAAAACAAACAAGATACAAACATATAGCGTTCAGACTATTGTCCATCTGCAAACATTTTCATTGTTCATTCTAATATTAATTTTTATTATAGATTGATAAAGTAGCAAGTCGAGAATGTCTATGTAACACATTGTTCTATATCCTGAATATGAGCACACAATTTATCTCCAACAACGGATTTCCGCACACAGTCAAGCAAAGGACCAAGAGGCATAAACAACTGAAGTACAAGACCAATAGTTGCACACAGGAGACAACCACGGTCAAATAACTGCACACAGAAAGTGACCACAGAACAGAGGTAACCCTGCTACATATTATTTTTGAATTCCACTGAAAAATCGAAATCGTTTGCCAAGCATTCATATTAATCATTATCAAATACAACATATATGTATACGAAGGGTTCCATTCCCATAAGAAAAATAATATTAAGTGTGTAACCGAAGTGGCGTTACAACCAAAACCCTGGACGAGGGTTCAACCAAAACAACAACCTTTTCCATTTAACAACCGTTATGAAAATTGACAGCGGAAGACGCAGCAAAGACAAATTAAAGACAACGACAAAAACTACAGACAACCCTACAACAACCGTGGCCATTAACTATTTGGAGTAATAGACTGAAAAGCTTGAGGATTTAGGCCTACCGAGAACCAGTTCACTGTGTCAAAAGGGATTGGAGAACCCACGTGCTCAGGCCGCCACCAACGACCTATAACCAACAAACATCAATCTGAGCTACAGGTGTGTTAAGGGAGAAATCCTTCAAATAAGTAAACCACTACATGTTGAGAAAGACATCATAATTACCTGAGCAAGCCGAGTCAAAATTGAGCGACAACGACGTCCCGGACAAGTTGCATAGCTAGGGACCACAAGTGGGTAAGTAACAGTAACAGAAGCAGGACAGATTGAAGCAGGGACGGAAGACAATACCTGTTCGAGCCAGTGAGAAATCGCCAACGTAACCCTGTGCTCAGAACAAACACCAACGCTCACGAAATGAAAACCCAGAGTAATGGAAAGCGTGGGGTTTGAAACCAGATTTGGGTCAAGAAACAACAAGAGCTCGAAGAGTAAATCCTAACAGCAACACATATACAGAACCACAATAAAACGAGAGAGAAATCGAAAGGTAACCCTGACCGAACCATACACGCAGGTTTGCATACAGTAAATAAAATACGACGGGCACATCCAACGAGAAACCACTTATAGAACGCGTGCAATCATAAAGAAACAACAAACAAAACTTACCAGGTTCGAACCAACACCACAGATCCGAGCGACAACAACATACGAGCAACACTTCCCATAAGTTCACAGTCAAATCGAGTGGAGGAGGGTTCGAGACCCATTATCAACCGAAGGCAACCAATATTCACCATTGCAAACGAGACAATATTCCACAGAGAAAACCCAGTAAACCCTCGCAGACATTCCCAGCAAAAAGAACAGTCCAGAATAACCCAAAAGGGTCGGTTGCTTGGCACAAAGAGCAAGTGGAAATAGGATTGAGTCGTTAGGACGAGCCATAAATGTTGAATTAAACTCACAACTTACACATACTGTGAATAACTCTTCGTAGACAATCTCCATGCGAGAAAACAACAGATATTTGTTGACACGTCATTACATATGAACGTGTGGAACCATGGGCCCTTTGGGCTGGGTTACACCAGGGAGTGATCCTTAGAGATGATGAAAGTGATGGAGATAATGAAGAGATATATTTTGAGGCCGGGGAGTTTTTTTTTTTTAATTTTTTACACTAATGATTGGTGTGTGAATGTAGGAAGTTTTGTAGATGATGTGTAAAACATTGGAATTTTTCTTTGCAAGAAGAAAGAAAAACCATCAAACATTGTTAAAGAAGAGGAGAGGAAGACATAATTATCTTATAAATACAATTGAAATGGAGATTGTAAGCAATGTATAAAAAAAGTCATGAAAGAATACCCTGAGATAGAGGGATATTATTTTTGGATGAGATGTGTGAGATGGAGACATTTACCTTTTCCAATGAAGTTGACGAGGATGTTGAAGCTTTGATCAAATTTGGGTGTTCTAACATTGAACCGAAAGAGGAAGAAGCTAGGGTGGTGGAGGCAGATGAGAACTTGATAAATGGTCTCATGTTCCCACTTATACATGAGAAGGAAATGATAGGGGCATCCAAAGAGGCTGTAAAGTCTCATGCTTTTAAAATTGATAAATGTTTTGTGATTGCAGGAAAAGGTGAATGCTAGGATAGGAAGATTTACAATTCTATCATGAAAGTAGCAACATAATAGATCAATTGATCTACTACAAGTCAAAATTTGGGATCCACGAGGATTAAATTAGCTTATGAAAGCACATGGTCAGGAGACCATGAATCTTTTGAAACTTAGGAGTATGATGCGGGAGCATCTTACCTCAAAGTCAAATTATATTTTGACCAGACCTGGGGTTTTCATTTACCAAGGGAGTTGGTTCCTTAAGATTGATTTCATTCATTATTTTAATGTATAAACCTATGTTTTTATGAGAATTCTATGAATGTGAGGAATATTATAATTAAATATTCTTGTTAAGAGATATTTCATGAATAATGCATAAGTTAGAGAGAATATTGGATTAGTTAGATTATGGAGAGATTCAACAACCCTAAATTAGAGGGTCTAGGTGAGGCTTTTGTGGATCTAGGAGGAATTCTTGGATCTGAAACCAAAAGTGGTTTCAATCCCTTTTCGTATAAAAACATATTATGTAATTAGAGAAAAGAGGACAAAGAAGAGGATATTGAAAGAAGACAAGCGAGAGGCTTGTGAAGGCCAAGAATGGGCTTATTGTAAATGAGGCCAAGAGGGTATTTTAAACATCCCTATATATATATATATATAATATATATATATATATATATATATAATATATATATATATATATATATATATATATATATACAACTTGAGTGGGCCTAATGGTTAAGAGATGTGTTTCCTACTAAGAGGTCATAGGTCAAACTAGAGGGGGGTAGAGTATGTATGCCTTCATAGAATTAGTAGTCAAATTGGTTGCAGGAGGTGGGTCTCTTCTCTCGCAAACAAGGGGGTATCATACACCAATTTGGTGTTTAGCTTGGATGTGACCTTAAAATTAGATAATAATAATATAATAATATAATAATATAATAATATATATATATATATATATATATATATATATTATATATATATAATTATATATATATATATATATATATATATATATATATATGAACATCAAGGATTTATGTGGAGGCTTTGTTCCTTTAATTGTATGTGGATGCTTTTTTATTGGAATAACCAAGTGGACACATGTGTGTATGAGCAGAGAGAACAATGTTAAGACCATAGAGAGAGAGGGATTATAAAGCTTTGACTTAAAGCTTAGGAGGGATAGAAGCCCGCAGTTCATAGAGAATTGCATCGAACTGTGTCAACAGTTTAAGAGGATAGCCTTACCTATATGTAAAAGGAATACGACAATGGTTTCATAGAGAAGCCTTGAATGATGAACCTGATTAGAGAGATGCAGTGGAAGCATGGGGAGAATCTGTGAAGGATTGAGATTGGTTAGATTGGCACAATGGAGGTGTAAAGAGAAGTCTTAAAGAATTGAGTCGATCATAGTAGCGCAATGGAAGCATGTAGAAAACAAGCAGATACACAGATCAACTTAAAGAGAATCACGAGATAGAGATGAAGAGGAGTTTCCCTATCATAGAGTTGTAGAGGAACAAGAGGGTCATTAGATTGAGTATAGAGAGACACTACAATGCAGAGGAGAAAAGCTTTTCAAAAGGGACTTATTCAAAAAAAAAGAGGTGGAGGGTGAAAACATAATAAAAAGAATATCGTTATATAAACAAATATGGAAGCCACGTGGAAGTATTTAACTGGTTTGGACGAAAGGAGAACCCAAGATAATACTAGTGAGCTAACGTCAGAAGCTTGGAAGATAAGAATCCCATAACTCATTTTCAATTAGTGTCGGGCTCTGGGATCTATCATTTGATAGTGCCAAGATAAAATAATAAGCATGGTTGGGAGACAAAAATGGAGAGTGCTTGGTTAGGATCTCAGAAGCCAAGAGTTTCTTAAGTTATTTTAATAAAGTCCCGAGATTCGAATTGTCAAATGATGGCGATATAAAATATTTCCGTTCCTTTGGCCCATCAAGTGTTGTGGCGTGATTCCTTATAACCTGGAGTGGGACCATATCAGAGGTTGACTTTGGGAATTTCATTTAAATTGAATTCCACTAAACAATTGAGGAATTGAGATCCCGAAGACCCAAGGTCTCGATATTAGGAGAAAGTTGATGTTCCAAGGTTGCTAAAAGCTAAGAACTTGAGATCTTAGAGGCGCCAACAATGTTTCGAGGTGTGAACTTCCATTCAAGGGCTATTGGAATTAACGGAAAAGCTTGGAATGATATAAGGAATTAAGCATCAAGAGGAAGAAAATTAAGGGCCAAGATTGAAAAGGAATTGGGCTTGCACTCCAGGGACTATATAAGGCTTAAACTTGAACTCGATGGTTTTTGGGAAGGGTTGTATACCTTGAAGATTCATCCCATTGATATTTAAGAAGGGATTTATTTCCCTGATTTTAGGATTGAAGGAAGTGCCTGTTGACATAGAGGACTTGTTTGTGTGGGTTTTAAGTGAACTTGCACTCAGATATGAGGTTGGATTTGCATCACTCCACATTCTCAATTCCCATATGGTTATCCTCGAAAAATGGCGTTGAAGAGTCTGTAGTGGTAATGTTGGTTACCTATGTCCAATACTCAAGTTGATCAATGGTTATGATCTTGAATTCATTGGGAAAGTGAAGAATGCGAAAAATTGACATAATGATAGTCATAGAAAAGAACCAACTATGTCGAAGGAATAAATTATACTGAAGAAGGGAATAACCAACTTTGACAACAACAAAAATGGTCTTGACCCCTAGCTCGAAGGAAAAAATAGGGAGAACTCCTCGAGGTGAAAATATTGGACCCTAGATCATTCTTCAAAGTTTTCATATAACAAGCTACATTTACATGAGTAACAAGGGTTGATGTGGCACAATTTCAAGCCATGGTGGTCAATCATGATAAATTAACTTGCGGGAGGCATGACATTTGCATCCAAACTCTGATTGTTATACTTCTTTCACCATTGGAAAGATATATGAGTGCAGAACAACATCACAAGTTCTAGTACTTAAGTGAGAAAGTCCCCCCCCCAAGAAAATGTCATTGAAGACCTCAAAATTTCCCTTGAAGGTTTTATATCCCAATTCTCCAAATTGGGTTCCACTGATAAAACTGTTCTTTTAAATGGATTCTTCTGATTTTTTAGCTCTGAAAAGAATTGAGATGGATGGAAAATTTTATGGTGATCCAATCTAGATCACACTTCCCCTTTTTGGGAGGCTTTTGGTATCCAAAATCTTTTCTCAAAAAGGTGAAGAAATTTTTCATCTACCTTCTCCTTGGATTACTGTTTTTCTTTGCTTGGAAGTTGTCCATCAACTCTATTTACCAAAGGTTATGCTACCTTATCTTGTAGTTATTGACCTCTTTTGCAAAATGTATCCTCTGTCAAATTTACTTGGGCATATGAAGCTAATTCGTTTATGGTATGTATGAATTTTTCCTATTCTTGATCCCACATGGAAGGTTCATAAAGTTTGATATTTTTGACATTCATCATTGAATAAATTCACATGTATGGGAGTAGACTGAGTCTATAGGAATTATCTCCCACCTTTTATAGTATCTCAAAAGGATCATACCTTAAAGTCCTTATTTACTTAGAAGGACCCTATAACCTCTCTATGTTCAACTATAACCATACTTTATCTCCCACTCTAATTTTTTTTCTATTCTATGTTGAGCATGCCCGACCTTATACTTTTCTCGTGACTTGTTCAATGTCTCCTATACTTCCAAATGGATCATCTTAATTTTCTCAATAATTTTTTCTACTCTATAATCATTCCTCATGAGATCCTCCCTCACTCCTCTTTATTTCCCATAAAAAACATCCAAAGGCGAAGGTGGAAAATAACCAAAACAAGTTTCAAATGGGGAATTACTGATACAATTGTTGAATATTGTATTATAGGATTATTGCATATATAAAAAAATTTCAGCATAGGTCTTTGGGTGCTTCTTATTGTAACCCCTCAAAATTTGCACCTGAGTCTTGTTGATGACTTATGTTTTCCCATGGGTTTATGAATGGAATGTTGTAGACCTCATCAACTTCATTTTCATCTTCTCCCATGATGTAGTCCAAAATCCACTAAGAAATATGGTGTCCATATAGGAGATGATGTTCCTTAGTATCTCAAATTGCACCCAGACTTAATCAAAGAACATTTTCTCTAATTCTTGTCCTCCGATGGTCTTTTATAGGGAATGAGAACACACATCCTGTTGAACTTGTCAACCACCATGAATAGGTAGTCATGTCCCTTTCTAGTTTTAGTAAACCTCCCATAAAGAACATGGAAATGATTTCCCAAGGATGAGTGGTTACATGTAAGGGATGATATGTATCCTATTTCCCATTACTAGGTTTACTGGTAAATAAAGCATACCTCCTCAAATGAATCTAGCCACATCTTCTTGCATTCTAGGCAAACTTAAATGCCTACATATGTTGGCCATTGTCTTCCCTACACCAAAAATCCTTGAGAAATTATATGTGTGAGCATCTATGATTATGTGTTTCTCACCTTTAGGAACACATAACTTGTCTAACCTATAAAGTAACCCATTATGTAGATGATAGTCAATTGTGTTATATACATTGTTTACATGACTCTAGCTCTGTAATTGCTAAAACACCTCCTTGAAGTCATCATCCTCTGCATATGCCTTTCTGTATGCATCACAGCTGAAATGCTCGATGTGTATCAGAGTTCCCAAAGATGTAATTTTGATGTGGGTGGCCTTGAAAACATGCCGTCTAACTTGTTTATGCTACCCATATTATACTCAATTACTAAATGAAATTATTGTAAGCCTATAGTGTCTAGTTTTTTGTAGCTTAGTATGGGCCTAATAAATACCTTTAACGACTTGTGATCTATGTGGATGATGGTATTATTACCCATAAGATAATGTTTCCACTTTTTTACTTCTTGCACTAGAGCATATTTCCTTTCCATAGGTAGGGTAGCTTAGAACTACCCCATGAAGGACTTTAAAATGGTAGCATACATGCCTTCCTTCCTACATCAATATTACTCCCATAGCATACGCATGTGCATTCATCTCCACTTCGAAGGGCCATTGCAAGTTTGGTAATATAAGAATTGGTGCTTGACTAGTTTTCTTTTTTTAACTTTTCAATGGCCTTTTATTAAACCTTTTCCCATTGGAAACTCTTTCCATGACATTGATATAGTGTGGGTTTGTGCATCTACTATTGAAAATGAAACTATGAACTCCATAGGTATTTTGATGTCCCAATGAAGCTCTTGAATTTAAAGAAATTTGTAGGCATTGACCAATTCATGTTGGTCTCCATCTTTGTAGTGTCTAGCTTGAGCTTTCCTCCACAAATCACATAGTCTAAATATACCAAATATTTTGATGCAATCTCATATTTATTGATATTTTCTAACAACTAGCACAAACCTTTTTTGGTTTTGAAGTCGGTTTATAGGTGTCATCTTCTTTGACATAAAATTGGCGATAACCTAATTTTATATATAGTTTGGTGAAATATTTTGCTTGTTGTAACTTATCTAGTAATTCATCAATCCTAGGTAGGGGTTACTTATTCCCTAGCACAATCTTGTTTAACACTGTGTGATTTATGCACATTCACCAAGTCCCACCTTTCTTTGGAAGAATTCTAATGGGTGACCCACAAGGTGAGGTACTTGATCAAATCACACCCTACTCCAACGTCTGCTACAACTACTTTTTTACTTTTCCTACTTCCAAAATAGACTACTTGTGAAGCCTTATACTGGGAAATGGATAGTTTAACAACAATTGGATCTCATGATTTTATTTCATTTTAGTTGTAGTCCTTTTGGCCCTCGTAACATTCCCTTATATGCTTGTAGAAACCCTTCTAGTAACTGTCTCTATTCTTTAGTACAAACCTCCAAATATACCCTTGATCTTATTGACTCCTCACAAGATTTAATTTCTCTTAAAATCAATAAAGCATATTTCTTGCTAGAATTGATCAATTTATTGGCTTGTTTAGCACTTACCAATGAAATCTTGGACATGCCTTCATGGGAATTGATGATGATTTATTTCCCATCTTTAATGAGGTGGTACTAGTTGGCTCTCTAAAGGAAGATTGCATCTGACACACACACACACACACACACATAGTGGTTTCTAAACACTAACATAGATCCATCTTAAGCATAAATCTAACATAAGCAGAGAGGGATCAAATTTATTTATGTTGTATACCTAGGGGGGATAATATGGGGTACAAAGGGAGGTACCCAAGGGAATAATGCAATAATGGAATGGGCCATAGTAATAAATAAGGTGGTTAACCCGTATCATGTAAGGGACCACAAGTAGTTAGCAATAATGTAATAAGCCCATGGTATTAGATAGATGGTATTGAGGGACCATGGTAATGACCCATGGTATATATGTATGAGGCCTATATAGAGGCTAGAGACTCCACATTGAGAGATGTCAAGGATTATTGTATGAATAGGCATATGGCTTGTGGAGTGTTCTCCTTCCTTAAGGAGTGAATGTATGGTGTTGCCCTACCTTAAGGGTTTGATTAATAAAGAGAAGAATTCTATCTATATTCAAATCTTGTTATTTCTAGGGTTTATTTACATTGTCTTATATTTTTAGATCAGATATATAACAAGTGGTATCAGATCTCTTTCTCGGGCAAAGTGGAGAAAATATTTTTTATTTTTGTAGGAATTTTTTTTTGGTCGGCGATTTTTCAGATCAAATCTGTACGTTTTGATGAAAAATCTACAAAATATAATTGCAAATCTAGATTATTTGTGAAAAAATCAGTTGGGTTGCGAACATTTTTTTTTTCGAGGCGGCAAGTTTGTGGTGTAGATCTATACGTTTTGGTGAAAAATATGTAGAATATAATTGCAGATCTGGATTTTGTGTGAAAAAATACCCAAGTTCAAAAAAATATTCAGTCGAATCGGAGTTCAGATGAGGGAGATATCGCTGATTTAAAATCATCTATTTTTCAGCAATTTTTTGTGACAACAGGACAGTTGCAGTGCAGATCTACAATTCCAGTGCCTAGATCGGGATTTCTACCACATGAAAAGATGCAGAATGGTTGTTCCATTTCTGAAAACAGGTCATAATAGGGATTCTGAGCAATATTGACGGAATTGTGGCCATTTCAAATTTTCGCCAAGTAAGTGATTTTTTTTTCAAAACACTCTTCATGGTAGTTCTTAATTTTACAGGGAAAGATGATATCCCTACTATTGAAGAATTCATACAGAGACAAAAGTTCACATATGGGACACTTTGGAAGGTTTTAGTGTGGCTTGGTTTCAAAGATGAGGCTGCCAAATGGTGGTTCTCACTTGACAACAAGCAGTTGACCAAACTTTCAGATGCAGAATTTGAAAGAGTCCTTTTAGACAAATGGTCTCGTGCTAGAAAAAAGGAGAATGAGACACGTAAGGGGTTATTTTCTACTGGTGTCCCCTTATTGTAGGTTCATGGATTGATTCAGAAGGAGAAGATGGTTATGTCTATAAATCCTAGCTGCAAGCATAATTTTATCAATATTAATTTGGCAAAAAACTTGCAAGTTCCAGCTAAACAAATTGAAAACACACAGGTTGACGATGAGGATGTTCAAGTTTATAAGGATTTGAAGCTTTCTATGGATAAGTATGTGTTGCATGGTGATTTTTATACTTCAGATATGGATAACATGGATGTTGTTTTGGGATATCCTTGGATGGAATCCGTGGGTACTATCAATATCAATGTGCAGAATAAATTCCTGAAGCTCTGGCATAAAAAGAAGAAAATTATATTGTAGGATATTTCCATTAAGCCACAAACAGAGACTAAGGAGGTAGTAGCACAAAGCTCTAATGAAACTTACACATTAGATGATGAGCCTTTGATGATCGACAATCAAACAAAAACAGAGGCTAAAGCAGAAAAGGTTACAGGTGTTGATACAACAAATGAGGGCTCACTGGTTGAAGTAATATTGGAAGATAAGACACCACAGCAGGCACCACAACATGCACTAGATAACAATCAAGCTCTAGTAAGGGGTGAATTAAAGAAAAAGACACCGTGGGTTAAAACTTCAACATGTCATCACCCACATCACCCTGCAAGAAAACAACCAACAAGATGGCAACCAATTAACCACAAGGAAAACAACCCCCACATGATAGATAGAGAGAAGTGACGATCCAACTACTACACATCAATATAGAAGAGCCACCAGGGTCAACTTCCATCTCAAGCGAGCGAGGCACTAGCTAGATCGAGAGCTCACCTTTTTCTTGAATGGCTAGATGCATGTGCATGGTACTAGTGGACTACTCTTTTGAGTAGATCTTATTATTTGTGTTCTTCCCATGTTTCGGGGATGAAACATGTTAAGGGGGATGGAACGTAGTATACCTAGGGGGGATAATATGGGGTACAAAGGGAGGTACCCAAGGGAATAATGTAATAATGGATTGAGCCATAGTAATAAATAAGGTGGTTAATCCGTATCATGTAAGGGACCACAAGTAGTTAGCAATAATGTAATAATCCCATGGTATTAGATAAATGGTATTGGGGGAACCATGGTAATGAACCATGGTATTGTATGTATGAGGCCTATATAGAGGCTAGAGGCTCCACATTGAGGGATGTCAAGGATTATTGTATGAACAAGCATATGGCTTGTGGAGTGTTCTCCTTCTTTAAGGAGTGAATGTATGGTGTTGCCCTACCTTAAGGGTTTGATCAATAAAGAATCATTTCTATCTATATTCAGATCTTGTTATTTATTGGGTTTATTTGTATTCTCATATATTTTTAGATCATATCTATAACAAGTGGTATCAGAGCTATAACAATTTAGGTGCAAACTTATTTTAGAGTGCAAAAAAAATGTGTAATTTTTTTATCGTTTAAATTGTTTTTTTTTTAATTTTATAGAGATTACATAGCATGTGTATTGAGTCATTTTATTAGCGCACATTAAATTGGTTTTTTTTGTTATTAATATATTTATACTTATACACCAATATTAATTCATATTAAAATATTTGGTTCATAACTCACATTGTATATTTTATTCCATACAACATTAAACTATTTTCTTTTAACATTTTTTTCTACATATAAATATATATGAAGTTGATATCACATATTGAAGTATTTTTGAAAAATATAAGGTTTGAACACCTTATTCACATATTTATTTTTACTTCTAATTACTTTACATGAAATTATATTAGGTCATATGGACAACTAATTTAATATGTATAACATATTTTTTTCTTTCTTTTTTATTATAACAGACATTTTTTTTCTATTTAGAGAACATTTTTTTATTTTTATTGTAAGAGGGACAAACATACTTACACATCACCTTCACGCTGGACTGTGGAATGATCCTCTTGGCTCAAGAACTCCATATACATCAAGTATAAATACATTTGGTTCTACTTCATTAATAAAATCGACACTCATAACAACTTTTATTCTACACTATTTTCTTATCTTGATTTTTGCATCCTTATTTACCCATCCTAATAGACATGGGATATAATTATCATAATCCTCCAATTCCATTTTGTTGACTAGATCTACTGCTATGAGGTTAGCTTGTGAATCTGAGTTGAAAAGGGCATTGATATTTGTCTTCTTGCCTTGTATCTTAATGTGGAAGAGATTTGTCATCTGCCTTTCTTCATGATTATGAAATATACTTAGATTCACCCCCTTTTGAACTAAGGTACAAACAATATTCTAATCCGCATTAGATTTTCTTTCCACATTATTGCTTGAATATATGGAAATACAATTCTTTTTCTTCCCATCCTTCTTCTAGTTCTTCAAGTCTAGCTCTAGATGCATTGTCCTATGCTTCTCCTTTGTGTGGCCATTAATGTTGTAATGGTTGCAATGATTGGTAAGATCCTTGCACTGATGTGCACTAGCTATTGCCTTCTTTTTCTTTCCCCTTTTCGCTTCTTCTTCCCTTCCTTGGAATCTTCAATGCTCTTACTATTTTGAACCATTCGACTACTCTTTCTTTTGACTTATGTTTTTTAGGTATTGTGCTTGTACACAAGCCTCATCCACTGGTATTGGCTTGAATAACATCACTTATTAAATCATAAAAGCCTATGTAGAACCCCCATATACTTAAGGAGTACATTTCGACTCTTGAAAGAGATACCCAACATGATTTCCATCTTCTTGAATTTGATGGTGTACTTGTATACAATCTACCCTTGCCTCTACCTGAAGTAGTTCCATTATATCCATTGGTCCTATACATTATTGATAGTGTATAATTGGAACTTTATGAGGTTTTAAATTCCTCCCACTTAGTTACTTGGAGATCACACTCCAACCTAAGTGTCCATGTATGAATTTACCACTAGGTTAGGGCATGTCCCTATAACTTCAACCTAGCAAATGATATTTTATATTCCTTATCTATGCAGTGAATGCTAAAGTAAAATTCTAGCTATTGCAACAAGTGGTTTAATTTTATAGCTTCAATCTCATTTTGATACAACTTGATGTTGACCTTCATTCCATTTTGAACAAGGATTGTGAATGGGTAATGAAACTCAAACTCGACTGCTCTTTTTTGGGTTCTTTCTTAGACTCCTTCTTTGGATCTTCCTAATCTATTGACATTCCCTATAATATTTCCTCTAAGTTAGAACCTCCATCATCTTTGATCATCCCAAGCTTATTGTGTAGGGCCACCATGAGGAGGTTCACATTGTGATTATATGGAGCTTGTGTTTCTAGCAAGAAATATGTCTCCTTTGCCAAAAATGAAGGATTGTTATGAATAGATTATTGACCATGGCTAGGGTTTTATGCATAGTTCCTTAAGATGATTCTTGGATACTCGACAACTTTCCACAAAATACCTAAAGAAACTTGCTTTGATACCAATTTGATATGTAAATTATTGTAAATATTCCAATGGATAGCTCATGACAATAGATTTGATAAAAATAGATTGAAATATATAGTGTGAGGATTAATTTCCTTAGATTCTAGATTTATTAATTACTATTTATGTTTATGCGATTAAATGTAAAAAAGTCGAGAACAATAAAATATTACCACACACCAACCATAATAACACAAGATATGTTATAGGGAAATCCTTATGGGAGAAAACCAAGATAGAAGGTGAGGTTGTTCAATTCTCTCTTTCTTTGAAATGGAAATAATGCAAGTACAACGAAGGCACTCTCTGCAGAGTTATCTAAGACCTTTGGCTCAAGAGGCTGCTACAAACACTAAACCGCCTTTTCTAGCTCTATCATTCTAACTCTTTTTTTCTTTGCTCTATTATGGGATAAGACATAATTGAAAATGAATGGAACCCCCTTTCCTCCTAATTACCCATTTATAACATATCCCAATAACCAACTAGGGGTTGGGTTTGACTCTTCAAATCTCAACTAGAGATGCAAATTTGATCCTTCTACAACTTTCTTCAAAGTTCTCACATGGTTATCCCTTTTCGTATGAGCACTAATGTGGCATCGTCTTAAACCATGATGGTCAATCATGATATGTTAACTTGTGAGAGGTATAAAGTTTTCATCCAAACTATAATTGACATGATTCTTACACCGTTGGTAAGGTATACAAGTATATAATGGAATCATGAGGTCTAGAACTTGTATAAGAAAGTCTTATCCCCCAAAAAGTCATTTAAGGCATCAAAATGGATTTGAATGGTTTCAGATCCTAACTCTCCAAGTTGTTTCCCATTGATGAAAATGATCTTATAAGTTAATTTATCCAAAATTTGTTCCACTCTAAAATCATTGACATGGGTGGAAAATTATACAGTGATCCAATCTAGATCAAAAGAATAATGTAATTACCAAAATGATATCTCTCACTAGATGAGGATTTGTAAATGGAGGCTCTCCCTTAGCTATCTCAATAATGATAATGCCCATCGACCAGATATATACTCGTATTATTGAAGCAAAAATCGTAAAATTAACAAAATATGGGGATAATGGAAACCTAACAAACAAGTGAGAGAACACTAACATTTTTCACATTCCTTTTCCTTGTATCAATTTGAGTTTAAATAACCTATGGAGCCATCCAAAATGGAGTACAAATAAATGTCTAAAGAAACCACACACATTCAAATGATGAATGCAATACAGTAATAAATTGAAGTTAGGACATAAGTTATGGTATTTGATGCAATAATTTTGAGGGTTCAAGTTTCAACTAGCTTTAATGAATTTAAAAATAGAGACAAGAAAGTACTAATTTATGGTTGTTAACAAAAAATATTATATGTGATTCCATAGTATAAATGCCAAATCCATTCTTAGCGAACAATCCCATTGATAAAAACAAAAAAAAAAATTCAAAGAGAAGAAAAAAAATCAACCAAGGAAATATTCTAGTAATTCCATGATCACATAATTGTTCTTGTAATGGATTGTGTTATGAGAAACTTTCATCTTTTTGACATAAGTTTTACATAAAATTTAGTGGACAAAAAACAATATAAAATTCTCAACAAACAACATACAATTCATAACCCAAAACAAAACAAAGTGGCCTAGCTAGATACAAAGTAAGTTATTCAACAAGCTGGCATCAATATTTCACATGACTATATGTAGAAATTTGTTAGATGGTAGGTCCATTCACCTCTAAATATTAACAAATAGAAGCCATAATTATTAAATCTGATTTAGTAAACATTGAAGTGATCCCCTCCCACCATGTTTATAGTAAATACTAAAACATATCAAAATATTAGAGAAGAATAAATAGAAAATACAGTACCAATTAGAGAAGAGAAAGGAATCATTTAATTAATTGCATACATTAAACTGATTAATTTAGTTGAGAGTGAAGGAAAATGAATAGAGTTTGAAGTTACTTTCAACAATCCATGTTAGAACAAAAAACAAATTGAATCTACGTAAGGACTTGTGTATTGAGGCAATAAGAAATACAACAAGTTAACAACTAACATTATTTCTTGTTAACCAAAAGAGAAA
This sequence comes from Pinus taeda, assembly GCA_000404065.3. Classification (NCBI taxonomy): domain Eukaryota; kingdom Viridiplantae; phylum Streptophyta; class Pinopsida; order Pinales; family Pinaceae; genus Pinus; species Pinus taeda. Next base: position 216,782 of record APFE030350428.1, read on the forward strand.
TTAAGAATTTTTTTTAGATTCATTCCCACTTATTTATACAAACACATCCAAAGATTGTTTCACATATCTTGAAGAATCGTTTGCCCACATTTGCGCCTAATATCAGACACCAAATTTCCAGTGTTAAAACTTATCTTTCTAAAACTATCATGATAAAATAAAGATGTTGGTAAATTCAACAAAAACTACTTGATACAATTTTTATCATGTAATTCAACTAAAATATTTTAATACTTATCAGAAATATACTGTACTTAAAAAGATAAGTGATATCCGTAGTAATGGATTTTAATATACATATGAAAATAAAGACTAATGCAATTGTAAAATTAGTCTTTACTCTAATGTTTATTTGGTTAATGAGGTTCACATGGAATATTTAATAACAAACCAATTTGAAGACTTAAATTTACTTTCCATTCTATTCTTCACATCTCCAAATGGATGATGTTAGTAATCACTAGTTGAATTAATGACTACTAACATAGTAGGACTCAATCCCATGACCTCTTGGTTGATTATGCCTTGAGTAATCAATATTTAAATAGATGAGAAATTTTATGGATCAATAGACAAATAATAATTAAATTACTCAATTATATAACATTAGACCTAAGCTAAGTGAAATAGACGAAGAATAAAAACCTCTTCCTAGGGGCAACCGCCTTTTACAATATATCAGATCCACAAGATAATATGACCCTTCAAATGAGTGTGCTTGATGTATACATACGAGAGAAATAGGAATATAAAGAAATAATAATAAGCCAACATAACTATAATCAAAGTTATCATAACTAGAAACATAACCAAAATGAGAATGAAACCACCTTGTGAACCAATTTTCAAACTAGTCTACTACGAAACACATAAAATATGCAAAATTCTACACACACACACACATGTGTGTGTGGGTGAATGTATTAATAGCCTTTCAATTTAGAATCAACCATCTTGTTAGACCTAGCCTAAATATTTCTAGGCTTTACTATATCACTACTTCAATACCTTTAAGCTTTAAGGATGCACTTGTAACTAGATTTGAGGCCCCTTTGCATAACGATCTAGTATTGACATAAATTCTTCCCAAAATTTTCCTTAGCTTGTGTGACCCACATATTAAATTTTACATAGAAGCCTATATCCATGAGTTAAATTATTTCAATATGGCAAGTTAGTTCCATGTCTCCTAACTCTAGACATTTGTTTGCCTCAGGCATGTCACCACCACAATACCTCCTTTGATTAGATTTGTTTCCCAACACAAATGAAACCATGGTGGTAGGAGAAGGCAACATGAATTCCATAATCCATTTATTTTCACCAACCACGCTACTTCCTAAATGGAATTAGGAGTATAGAAGCATGGAAATTAGTAACATTCCTAAATAAACCAAGAAAATAACTATTAGAACATCTATATCTGGGAAGGAAGTTATAAGATTATTTAGATTTTTCTCTACAAATAGTCCATTCTCCTCTAGATAAATAAACATATATGTTGGAGAAAGGTGTGATCATCAAGGAAGTGTAATAAACTACAAAAAATGCAAGAAACAAATCCTTGATATAAGAAGGGATCAATAGAGAGACCAACAAAGTTACTCCATAAATGAGAAGGAAAAAATTACTAGCTTTGAATCAACTAGTAGACCCATTTTTGACTGTAAATAATGTATAGAGTCTTTTGACCTAGTAATCAATATTATTCACCCATCACTCAATGGAAAATGAGCCTAGTATTAGTCATAAGAATCTTTCAGAAAGAGGACTACCTCCTAATAATACTCATTTCATTATGTTTGACCATAACATGATAACAAAGATATAATTCATTTCCTATAAAAAGAAATGGGTGGATTATATCTCAATGGTGTAAAAAAAACTAAATTACTACAATTACCAATCATATTGTCTGCACCCAAATGTTGATGATTTACCTATATATATTAATATTGAAATACCATATATCTACTATTCATGAAGGAATGTAGAAAAGTAAATCATGGTTATTTAGTGAAGATGGAACTGATACCATGTTCACTTATTGTCTTTCTCTAATAATCTAAATAGAATTAGTTATTGTTGACATTAAAGACCATGTGATACATCCTCCTATTCCATTTGTGTATAGAGATGATGAGCATAGCCCTAGCAAATTTTGGATGGAAAAAATAAAGTTCAACAAACTTAGTCCTTAAGGTTGTAAATGTTGAATAGTGTATGGAAAGTGAAATTAACCTCTTAGAATTCACAAAAGAAAGAATCTCAAGTAGCCAAATAAGAAAATGTTGTGTTTGCATTATAGTAGAAGTGGATGGAAATAAAAGAACAAATCCTAGATATTAGGGACATAAAAAAAAATCATTATGACCAGAGCGATTATATAGAAGAATATATGGGCTACTATTTCACTCCATCAACCTATAATAAAATACAAATCCCACCTCCAAAGCCTATTTATACTACAAAATATACCAGCATTTCAACTCTCAATGACTCGAGCCCTATATCTTACTTCAACTAGAAATCCCCCACAAAAATCATGATGGAACTGCATGCATGGGAAGGATGGGAAATAACCCAGAGGTATCCATCCAATAATAAGTTATCTTTTAGTGAGTTAGCTATAAGACTAACTTGGGGATTCATAGGTTACTTGGCACATTATTTGACACACAAACCCTGAGAGCATAGATATAATATCCTCAGAGAAGGTGCAGGGACATGAGACCACTACCCCTAATAAACTTGTTCAAGGCCACTAATACATAATTTTATGTTGATATGAAATTAGATAAAAACTAATATGATGATATATTTTTTCCAAAAGATTATGTGATTTCTCCTTAAGGCATGGATACAAATGCATGATGTAGTAATTTGTATACAAATATGGGGATGGGGAAGATATTGTATTTAAAAGATAATTTGTTTCATCATGGCCAAATATTATCCTTGAACTTGTAAGGAAGAGATTTAAAGAGCGAGGGAAATGTTTGAATATTACTCGCTTATAGGTCTACATCGAAATAGAGAAAACTTTGTTGGATGCATGTGCAAATTTCAAGGCTTCTAAACAACTTAAGAAGCATTCAAAATTTATCGACCAACCTATTTGTAATTAATTTAGATAAACTTATGATTATGTTTGGTTTAATCCAAATCCAAAGCAAGCATCTATTTCTAATAATTGTTCATGCACTTCAGGGAAAGGAAAGAAAAAATAGTTCTCTAAATCTTTCCATCTTTTCAAGAAAAAATTTCATTTAAGAAATGAACCAATCCAAAGAAAATGAGTAAATGATACATTTGTGGCAAGCTAGGCCACTAGGATAATAATTTCCCTAGAAAAATTAAGGAAAAGGTATGGAACTATTAGAACTGTTTTTGTTACAAATTGATCCAACATTGACCTTTATTTCGATTCTAATTCAAAATTTGTACATAGTATTGAATATTCTAATTCTAACTTTTCTAATGAATGATCATCCTTGCTCCACCTCAATTTTTAATTTAGAATTATTATGTACAAATAGACTAACAAGGCATTCTTTTGATATTTCTTGTGAAATTATTGAAGTCCATAGATAATTAGCTAGCACAATTGTCTTGGATATTCACAGGAGAAGATATCTCTCTGATCAAATTCATTGTCTTTCTTCCCAATGCCCTTGTGAAACCATAGTGAGTTCCTTGTAATCTCTCTCATCACTTATCCCCCTCTCATTATTAATCCAGCCTAAATAGACCATCCTTGCTTCTTCCAACCACTCTTTCATTCCTAAACACTCAAAATATTCCTCTAGAGAGTAGAGCCAGTAGCATGACAATCAATATAATAGAAAAAGGAACTAAAGGCAACACCAAATAATCCAACTGTAACAACATATAAAAGATGAAATATCTACATTAATAAATCTTGCAAAAGAGCTTATTAAACACAAAGAAATATTGCAAATTTTGTAGTCAGAGGAAGGGCATCATCAAATGAGGAATTCATACAAACACTTTCTAAAGCAGATACTGAAGTTGAATCTCAAGAGGAACCCAGGGAACAAAGTTAGATTCTGATTCAATATGTTGTCCTATGCCAAGAAATAAAGGACATCATAAATCGAGTAATTATTCCCATAAAAATAGCCCCAAAGGATACAAAGCTTATAAATGACCAAATATAGATAAGGGCTATGGTTTCTTGTGTTAAGTCTAGAGAAATCCCATGCTACTATTGGGAACTTGCACAAAGAAGAGTAAGGGATATAAATGGAGAAATCCTTTTTATTAATAAGTTCAATAAATATTTCCCAATATATGTTAATGTATTGCAATGCATTATAGATTTTTGTTGATAAAATATTAGTTTGAACATTCTCCTTGGTCAAGATTTTATGTAAAACCACCTTCAGTTCACTCCAAAAAAAATTAAGTCAACATGATCGTTGGAGATATTCTCACTAAAGTTCCTAGAAAGAATGATTACCAAATTAGGATTCTAGATATTGTTATATGAATTAATGAACCAGTGAATCAATTGATGAAATTATGAAAAAAATGTGGCTATAAATGTAGATCTACATGAAAACTGGGTGTTAGATCCAAATGTGTAGAAAATACAAGCTCAAGAAAGAAGCCCACAAGAAGTTTCTACAAACTCAATATTTATCAAAGTCATTTTAGCAAAGAAAAGGGGAAGCAATTTGTAGAAGAAACATCTTATCCAACAAGTGAGATCAGCTGAGCCAAATTAAAGTGAGTGTGGCAAAAGAACCTGAGTGTAATTTATGTTGGAATTTCTTTGTATAAACAATATAAAAATATCCAAAGCTTAGTATAATTTTAGAAATATGGTGAAATAATTATGATTCAGAACACAATTATAGGTATTTTTCTTAGAGTAGAGACTTTGTAATCCATTTATGAGAACATGAGCCATATATAGGCCAGACAATAACATAATGTTTAGATAATAACTAGGATTATGGTGATCCTCGTGAGACCTATCACACCTCTAATTTGATGCCATTTTAATTGAAAGTGATCTATTTTAACTTATATTAATCCTCCGTTTTACCATATTATCGCTCCTTTTACCATATTTTTGATGTAAAGGTCATTTGAGAACTACAAGGTAATTACATTGTTAGTTTAATAGATTTTTCATTGTTTTTGGTGAACTGGGGGGATTACATAGTTGCTTTGTTATTAATGATGGTTGATTAGTTAAGGTATTGTAGCTTCCATAAGGATCTTGTAACCCACCAGCTATTTGGCATATTTGTGGGCTTTTAGAAGAGACACTAAAACATGGGTTTTTCTCCTAGATGCCTTGAGATGCTTCTATGTTCATTGAATTGATTATGGCATGGAAAGGGTAAGCACCAACCTCTATTCAAACTCATGACCAAATTGTGCCAAGAATAGAGTGTCTAACTAACAAATCAAGGATTTTGTTGCCTCATTCAATCTCTTCATGGTCCATCCTTGTGGAGAAAATTACCAAACTATTCTTTCTTTGCTTATTGTGATATCTATTCAATGTAAACAACACATGGAACATAGGATATCATTAGATTATATATATAGACACACACATCAATATCATCAAATTATCCATTCTTTACTTAACGTATTCAATGATATATAAATTATCTATATTATCATCCATGGGGTCTTGGATAGATGGTGATCGGGTGATTTTTGGTACTTCTTGATTGGAAGTCATCGTTCATTGCACCCGGATTGGGTCATATTAGACATGAGAAAATGTAGTCTGCCAAGCTTACAAAAAAATAATTGTATATCTGTATATATATATATATATATATATATATTATATACACACACATAATAATATATATATATATAATATTATATATATATATATATATATTTTATTCTAAAATTTTCAAACTACATGGTTTTGTAAAAAACATATTATTCATTGTTGGATTAAATTTAATGTTGTATGGCAAAATTGTGAACCATCCTTAGTATTAATGGCTCAATGTTAGTCTCAACTTGAATGACTCTGAACTTTTGATTTTGTTTATTTATTAAAAATATTTTTTAATAAATCAAAATAAATATTGTTTTATTTTATTAAGGTAAATAGATAAAATTAGAATATATTTTTATATTACTAACATCAATTTTACTTACACTAAATTAAATTGTAGCAGGATACCAATTCATTAATTTACAACTTGACTTTTACAATTTTATTCTTAAGTGTCACACAAACACACACACTTGCACATGTGTATATAAACACACACACACACACACACAGACACACACACACACACTGTACGTGCGTGTGTCTATATGTATATGCATATATAACTATATGTGTCTCTATATGCGTGTGTATCTATGAGTACACACACATACATATGTATATGTATATGTTTGTGTGAGTACACACACAAAAATACATATACAAACACACACACATGTATATATAAATACATACATATACCTACACATACATAGATAAATATATACACATGTAGATACATACACACACACTTGTATATATGTGTGTGTATGTGTCTTATAAAATGTGATTATATGACACTAAGATATATGAACAAAATTGTCAAAGTCAAGGTGTAATTGTCTCTTCAATTTAAATTAAATTAATTTAGTGTCTCATACATTTATATTTCTTATGTACTATAAGCAAATTTGATGCTATTAATATAAAAACCTCCATTTTATATTCATCTATAATAAATTATATAAATGCTATTTTATCTTATTTGTGTGTACACACATATATGTGTATTTGTGTTTTTACACACAAATATATATGTTTGTGTGCATACCAAGTTATGTGTGTGTTGATATATAATTTATATGTGTGTGTGTTTGCGCACACACACATGTAAACACGTGTGTACTTGTGTATATAATTAAACACACTCATTGATATATGTGTGTATACTTGTGTGTATGTGGGTACACACAAATTATATTATACATATATTCACATACAAAAATACATACACATGTTATTTTTATTATATTTTGATAATCAAAAGAATTATTTTTTAAAGATATTTTAAAATATACATTACTAGATATACAAAATATTTTTATAAATTTTCTAGTTATATGATTTTGTAAAAACATATTATTATTAGTTTGGATATAATTTCTATGCTTTATGGCAAAATTGTAACCTCCTTTGTATTAATGTCTCAGTGGGAATCGCAAACTTGGATGACTCTCCGACTTTCTGATATCTATTATTTATTGAAATATTTTTTAAATAAAATGGATTATAATATTGATTTATTTATTAGGTAAACAAATAAAATAAGTAATATTTTTTATATTAATAAAATTAATGTTACTTATAATACATAGTAAAAAATGAATGATAGTTTAATTTAAATTGAAGTAGAAGACATTATTAATTTACATCTTGACTTACACAATTTTATTCCTATCTTACATTCTCTTTCTTTCTCACAAACATACACATGTGTGTATGTATCTATATGTATATGTGAGTGTATGTTTTTATATTATGTATTTGTGTGTATGTGTGAGAGCGCACACACATGTATTTGTGTGTTTATATATATACACAAACACTCACAAAAACATGTCTGTATGTGTTACACACACAAATACATTTATACTATACTTGCACCTATATTTATGTACATGTATGTGTGTGTATATAAAATAAAGTGAAAAAAATTATTTAAAATATATAACTATGTGAATGTGCATGCACACATACACACACATATATATTCTTG
>APFE030350428.1:225017-247008 GCA_000404065.3 Pinus taeda
ATACATGTATATGTATATATGTATTTGTAACACATACACACATGTATATTTATATATATGTATAAATGTATCTATATGAATATGCATATATGTGTGTATAAATATATACATTTACATAAAGATATATGTGTGTATATACACATATACAACAAATTTAAAAATAATGAATGAAAGTAGATAGTAGACTAAATTAAAATTAAACTAAATTATAAGAGACAATTCATTAATTTACACCCTAACTTTACATTTTTATTCATATATCTTAGTGTAATACATATAGGCATATCTGTATGTAGACACATACACACACACACTTGTCTTTGTACACTCACACATGGACGCACACACATATGCATGTGGGTGTGTATGTATGTATGATATATCCATGTATGTATATATGTATCACACACGCATAGATATATGTGCGTGTACATATGTCTTATTTATGTGTATATAGTTACTAATCAATCACTATGTATATGTGTGTGGGTGTATTAGTGTACACTCTCGCACATGCATACATAAGTATATGTACATACACACACAAACATATGTATATGTACATACACACACATATATATATGTGCATGGATATATGCATATGTATATGCGTGGACATATATATCAACATATATACATATACACGAAAAACATATATACATAGATATAGATACATTTATATCTACATATGTATTTATTTTTAAATGTATATATGTGTGTATACACACATATATATGTTTGTGTTTACTTATCTACACACATAAACATATTCTATGTGTGCACACATATACCTATATAGTTATAGATGTATCTATATGTACATACAGACACACACACATATATATACTTATTTTTGTGTGTGTATACACACATATACATAGATATATGTGTGTGTATGTGCATACACACATAGAAATATATTATACACATAAAGACGTGTGTGTGTGTAAGTATTTGTATGTGTATATATATCTAAATATATAAACATATATATATATATATATATATATATATATATATATATATATAACCACACACATAAAAATATGTGTATATATGTCTATATATATGTGTGTGTGTATTGTATATATATCTATATCTATATTTTATTTGTGTTTTCATATATGTACATATAGATACACATACACACAAATAAAGATATATCCATGTGTATATGAAAACATGAACACACACACAAACACAAACACATATATACCCACATGTATATATATGTGTGTGTGTGTATGTATATGTAGATATATTTGTATCTATATATATATCTATGTATATACATGTATTTTTGTGTGTACATATATATCAATGTATATATATACCTTTTTTTTCTATACACACATGTACACATATTTATATGTGTTTATACACACACAAATATATGTGTGTGAGAGAGAGAAAGTACATGTATATATATCCACACATGTTAGACACACATATCTATCTTGTTTTCATGTGTGCATAGTTTTAAAAATAGATACATATAAACATATACATGTATCTATGAATATGTATATATATGTATCTATGTGTATATGTATACATATTTATATATAGATACATACATACATATATGTGTGTATGTATACACACATATACATTTATATATAATAAAAATACATGTATATGTATATATGTATTTGTAAAGCATACACACATGTATATTTATATATGTATAAATGTATCTACATGAATATGCATATATGTATATCCGTGTATATATATATACATACACTTCATAGATATATATGTGAGTGTATATACACACATATACATATACATGTATCTATATTTATCAAAGGTAATTTTATGTTAATAACATCAAATTTAATTATAAAAATAAGAAATGATAGTAGATAGTAAAATAAATTAAATTAAACTAAATTGTAAGAGGCAATTCATTAATTTACACCTTGACTTCGACATTTTTAGTCAAATATCTTAGTGTCATACATATACAAATATATCCATATGTGTACACACACTCACACACATATGTGTTTGTACGCTTACACATGCACACACACATATGCATGTGTGTACACACATCCATGTAACACAATTGTGTATGTATGTATATGTCACACATACATGTATGTGTGGGTGTACATGTCTTCTCTATGCATGTATAGTTACAGATTAGTAACTTTGTATATATGTGTGTGAGTGTATCAGTATACATACACACATACATAAACACATACATACAGACAGACACGTACATATATTTAAATGTTTATGTATATGTGCATATATACACACAGATGTATTTGTGTCTATGTATATATTAACACACACACACACACACACACACACATATATACATTTATACCTATATATGTATCTATCTTTAAATGTATATATGTGTGTATACACATAAATCTATATATACTTGTGTTTACTTATCTACACATACATAAAGATATATACATATTCTCTGTGTGCTTACACATAGACATATATAATTATAAATGTATATATACGTATTTATGTGCGTGTCTATACATATACACACACACACCTTTGTGTGTGTATACACATATACACATAGATATATGTGTGTCTGTGTGTATACATATATATGGATCCACACACAAAAATATATGTGCATATGTGTGTCTATATATATATATATATATATAATTGTGTGTGTATGCATATATATCTATATCTATATTTGTATTTAGATGTGTTTGTGTGTATGCACATATAGATAGACACACACATAAAGATCTCAGTATCTGTGTGTATATGCAAACAAAAACACATACACATACACTTATATATGCACACATCAATGTACATATATTTGTGTGTATGTATAGAGAATGATATTTCTAGCCTAAGGAATGATGGTAATATCCTTTTAATAGGTGACTTTAATGCTTGAACTTCAAACAACCAAGCTATTATTCTAAGCAATCATTCCAAACCTAATCCTCTTTGGTTAGACGAAGACCCTACTCTAGCTAGTAGGTACAAAAGGAGCTCTGAAGGCCTCAGGGAAAATTTGTTTGGGTCGAAGCTAGTCAAGCTCTGTAGTGCTTAGGATCTCATAATTTGCAATGGTCTAAAGAAGTGGCCCAATTCCAGCAAGATGACCTGCATCGATGGACTTGGTAGTAGCATGGTAGACTACGTTATTTCCGATCTCCCATTATACAACGAAATACTAAATTTTGACATCTTAAAAAACCACGAACCTAAATTTGATCATAGGCATTTACTTATAACTCTCAATTTTGTCATGCATAGAATTCCCACAGAAAATAATACTTACAGCCAAAATAACTTAATATTTGATAGAAACAAAAATGATCTTTTTTTAAATGAATTAAAAACTAATTTGATGCTTTTATCTAGTATATACAACATAGAAGACCTCTATCATAATTTTACTACAACCCTTTCATATTCTATTAACAAGTTCTCAATTGAAGTTTCAAATAATAAAATAGCAAAACCAATCCATGGTATGAAAAATATTGTAAAAGTGCAAGGAGAGAAATTAAGGAAGTTGTTGATGAATCTCTTAAAATGGACAAGATAAAAATATACAAAGCCCTAACTAAAAAGAAAAAGAGGCAGTACATTCGTCAAAGACAGGAGCATCTCTTACACCTCTCTAAGTTAGCTCCTAAGAAATTTTGGAGGCAGATTCTGACTAGGAAGACTAAAGATAATAATAAAATTGCTCTTCACGATTGGAATTCCTATCTTAAAAAGATTTATGAATCTCCAAATGTCATGGATAATTTGGAAACCTTGCTCACAACGAAAGAAATTTTCCCTTTAGAAGACATTAAGTTTGGGGTTAATCACCTCACTAATGGGAAAGCTAAGGACATTGAAGGTTACCAGGCGAAAATGTTAAAAATTGGAGGTCCTGTCCTCATCCCCCACATCCACAATCTTTTCAATCAAGCAGTCAAGAAAGGTTTCCCTAAACCTTGGACTGAGAGCCTCATTAATTATCGGAAAACTATGATCAGCCCTCTCTTAGCCAAGTTATATGGTAGTATTTTGGAAAAGAAGTTAAGCATATGTCTTGAAAGTAAAGGTATAAGGGCTAAAGACCAAGCAGATTTCAGAAGGCATTACTCAACAACAGACCACCTCGTTACACTTAGGATCATTGTGGAGGAATGTCATAATGATAAATCCAATTTATTTTGTTGCTTTGTGGACTTTAGAAAGACTTTCGATACGGTTCCTAGATATAACCTTTGGAATAGATTAGAAGAGCTAAAGGTTCCTCTCGAGTTGAGAGCTACTGCTATAAGGTTATACAAGAATGTAATTGCCAAACTAAAGAGCAATGAGGGGTGGTCGAAAGATATTAAGTGTAACATCAGAGTTAAACAAGGTTTCCCCCTCTCCCCTACCCTATTTGGCATTTACATCGATAAGCTCGAAGGCTATTTAGAGGAAGCAAGATGTGATGGCATGATCTTAGCTAGGATAGTCATCATCCTTCTTCTCTATGCTGACGATATTGTTCTTTTCACAAGGTTCCCATATGATCTTGATAAGCAACTCAAGCTTCTTAAGGATTTCTACTCTACCATAGGTATGACTGTTAACACTGACAAAACAAAAGTTATGATTATCAAATCCAAGAAGGACACTTGTGCTAATTTTATGTATGACAATAATAACTTGGAGGAAGTGTATTCTTACAAGTACCTAGGAATTAATATTCATCACAAGCTCAACTGGAACCATAGCAGTGAGAAAAGGATTAATGGGGGGTGGAAAGCTTATTTTGGTCTTGAAAATAATTGTAAAATAGCAAACCTTGTAATGTGGGATAAAAATAAGTTCCTTTTTAAAACTTTAGTCGCTCCTGTTATTATATGGCTGTGAGGTTTGGGGTTGAAACATCTCCAGAGAATCATGGAGAAATATTGAGAAAATCCAGAAGCGTTTTATAACTTATAACCTGAAAATTGAAAGTAATACACCCTATCCTATTGTCCTTATAGAAGCATGTGTTTCCCCTATTGAGAGCCTAACTATGATTAGGTTTCTGTTTTACAAGCACAAACTCAATAACATAGATGATCATAGACTTCCTAAGCTAGCTTTAAATTCCAGCCAAAACCACTTAAGGCTCAATCGGGGGTGGCATAAAGACACAAGGGCTTAGTTAAAATATCGGGAGATCAATGAGAATGATGCATTGCAAAACATAAATAACATTAAAGATATTTTTACCTTTAAGTTCAAAGAAAAAATGTGGTGTGAGAAAGATTTAGTGGCTAAAAGAAAATTAAGTTATTATAAGAAGGTCATCAACCCCACCCTAGAAGATCAAAAGCATCTATCTATTTTAACTAGCTTAAAGAAGAAAATTAATAAAGCAAAGATTAGAACGAATTCTCATGAGATCCATAGTGAAACAGGTTATTGGGAAGTTCCTAAAACACCATGGATGGAAAGGATCTGCCATATATGTGAGAATAGGAACATCGAGGATGAAAACCACTTCCTCTTAGAGTGCCCTGCGTACAACCACATTAGATCTCGGTTTCACAATATTTGTTATAATAATGACCTTCCTAGCCTTTTACAATGTCAAAATTATACTGAGCTCGGGAGGCTTCTCTCCAATTTTTGAGCATAGGAATAAAATATTAAATCAAAATAAATAATTTGTTTCTTTAGGTCCGATAGACCAATGTTTGGTCTCAGTGGATGTTAACCATCATCATCATCACCATATGTAGATATATCTATATCTATATATATCTATGTATATACATGTATTTGTGTGTACATATATATCGATGTATATATATTCCTGTTTTTGTATACACACGTACACATATGTGTATGTGTGTTTATATACACACAAATATAAGTCTGTGTGAGAGTGAGTACACGCATATATATCCGCACGTGAAACACACATATCTATCTGTCTTTTCAAGTGTGCATATTTTGAAACATAGATACATATAAACATATATAGGTATCTATAGATATATAAATATATGTATCTATGTGTTCATGTATATATATTTATATATAAATACATACACACATACATATATATACCCACACAAATACATACAAACATATATACATATGTGTGTATATACACATATATACAATATAAATACATGTATATGTATATATGTATTTGTAACACATACACATGTATCTATATATATATATATATTATATAATATATATATATATATATATATGTCATAATGTATGTGTATAAATATACAACACTCACGTAGAGAATATGTGTGTATATACACACACACACACATATATATATATATATATATATATATATATATATATATATATATATTATATAATATATATTATATATATATACACAAACACACAGAAAATATATATAACATAAAATTGAAATATTTGTTTCATATATATATCACTTTATTTTCTTTAGGTAAATAAATAAAATCAACCATATTTTTAGATTAACAACATCAATTTTAATGTGTGTGTGCACACACATATATACATGTGTGTACACACATACACATAACACCGATATATCTTTGTATGTATAATATATCTATGTATGTATGTATGTGTCACACACAAATAAATATGTGTGTGTACACATATCTTGTCTATGTGTGTATAGTCATTGATCAATAACTATGTGTATATGTGTGTGAGTGTACTAGTGTACACACACACACACACACATATATATATATGTGTGTGTGTGTGAGTGCGTGTGTATGTATATGTATTTGTGTATGCATATACACATATGTATTTGTGTATACATATATACTAACATATATACATATACACAAATAAACACACACACACATATTTTTAAATGTATATATGTGTGTATAGACACACAAAGATATATATGATTGTGTTTACTTATCTACACACATAAACATATACATATTTTGTGTGAGTGTATACATAGACACATATAATTATAAATGTATCTACACACACACACACACACACACATATACACACACACACACACACACACACACACATATTTGTGTGTGTATGCACACATATAAATAGATATGTGTGTGTATGTGCGTACACACATACATATATTATATACATAAATATATGTGTGTGTGTAAGTATTTGTATGTATATATATATATATCCAAATAAATATATCTATATACACACGCACACACACACACACACACACATATAAACACAAACACAAAGATATGTGTGTGTGTGCATGGACATTTAGTCACACACATAGATCTTTATGTCCATGTGTATATTCAAAAATAAACACACAAACACATATACATACACACACACATATATATATATATATATATATATTTGTGTATGTATATGTAGATATATTTGTATCTATACGTATCTATGTATATAAATGTATTTGTGCGTTTGTACTTAGATTCATGTATACATATATCAAATGTACAATATATGCCATTATATATATATATATATATTATATTATATATATATATATATATATATATATATGCATGCGTGTGTGTTTATACTCACACATGCATGTGTGTATATGAGTGCGTACATGCATATATATACACACATGTCACACACACATATCTATATGTGTTTTCATGTGTACATATTTTTAAACATAAATACATATAAATACATATAAACACATACATTTTTCTATAATTATGTATATATATGTATCTATGTGTATATGTATATATATTTATCCATAGACACACACACAAATACAAAAATACTTACATACATACACATACACAAATACATACATACATACATGTGTGTGTATGTGTGTATACACACACACACACACATATAATAAAAATACATGTATATCTATGTACGAATTTGTAACAATTCCCTCTTAATAATCATCATAACATATGTTAAGAGGAAGTGGTTACTATGTTGACCTAATATCCAAGGTGTTGTTATGGAAATGGGGTATAAATTTTTTGATTTTTTCTACTCACTTAGAGCTTTGGTTTAACATCACCATTTCATTCATCTCATCAAGATGATTTTGATGATATAAGACTTTACCTCAATTCGACTTCCGGATCAAGAGATGTGACCATTAAAATTCTGTAAAATTAGGGAGCACCACATCAACAACTTGGCCATGTCACTGCCATGTAGCTATACCCACCTAGCTAATCTACCAATGACACTTGGAAATTAATTATTGGCTTCTAACCTATTCAAGGGTTTGGGTTCCACAACCCCGTGCTATGCTTCTAGGCAACTCTGCTTCATACAGTCGGGCAATAACCTTTGGTGCACCCTGCTTCATTCATTTGGGGAATAACCTCTAGAACACCCCACATCATTCATTTGGGGAATAACATATGGTGCACCCTGCTTCATTCATCTAGGGAGTAACCTCCAATGTACCCCACTTCATTCATCTAGGGAATAACCTCTATTACACCTTGTTGCATTCATCTGGAGAGTAACCTCTAGTGCACCCTGATGCATTCATCTGGGGAGTAACCTCCGCTATATCCCGCTTCATTCATATGTAGAGTAACCTATGGTGCACCCCACTTAATTCATCTGGGGAGTAACCTCTAGTGCACCCCGCTTCATTCAACTAGGGAATAACCTTTGGTGCACCCTGATTCATGTGTCTGGGAAAGAGAATTTGGTATAGATCTTATGAGATGGATACCTTAGCCCCATTTCCCCGATTCCTCATTAACGAGCACCCCACTTCATGCATATGAGAATGAGACCTCTAGGATGACATCATCACAAGTCTCTCTTCAACCTTTAATCTCTCCCAATCAATCTTAGTCATTGATCTCTCTTATTAATTATTTTCCAACCAATATGAAAAATTCACATTTGGTCATGTGTCATGATCTTATGGCTTAGCAGTCCATCCTTGGAGCTAGCCCTTACTCAGTCCAATAAATCACACTGCGACCACGAGCAAGGTTTGAAGGGGTTAAAGATAAGGCTTTTTCTTGCACCATTGCAAAGGGGATTTGACCATGGCTCAACCACGATGGTTTTATAAGATTTTGGATCTGCAATAGAGCCTAATTCTCTCCCTTAGGATCCTATGAAGCACACACAGTGCTATCTCTCTCGAGCTTCCGATAAAAATACCATCTCATGGTTCTTTATGATAGAAATACATTGAAATGTTCAAGGACTTGTCCATTTAGTCTCTTTGATCCTTTTAGTCCATTGTGTCCTCCATTTCATGTTATAACATATCGAGCTTGGATCCGATATCTATAGGTTTCCTTTGAGAAATAAACAATGAAATGAGCTTATAATTACAGGTGGAAAACATGGAGTGCCAAGAAGGTTACCAAGAAATCAAAATTCCATGAAATGACATGGAATCCCTCTTAAAAATCCTATTACAAGCATAAGCCATATGTACAGGCACATAATCAACATCATTATAAGTCTATAAGATTTTTGTTCTTAAGGACAATAACTCCAAGCTTGAATTCACACAATGAGCATAAAATAACATTAACATACCATATGCCATACGATGAGCATTCAATGCTCATACCACATACATAAATGCTTCTCAGTGCACACAACACTCATAAACATGGTTGTATATGTGTATTTCCTACATCAAGAGCATTAGTGCTATAATATAGCATCACAGTACATATTCATCAAAATTTCCCATTCTAATCACAGTGAACCATGAATCACTCACATAATTGCATGACAAAGGCTTATAAATAGAATCATAACAATATTCAAGTAAGTCCATCAGCAAGGCTCATGCAAGATTTACACAGAATTTTTTCTTTAAATTCACAACTTTCAACTTAGATATTTTTCATTTACAAATTCAAAAAAGAAAGGAACTGGAAATGGGAATTTGATTTTCCACCCAATCGTAGACCTACTGTAGCCCAAATTATTTACAACAGTCACCCTTGAGCCAAATCCATGATCTAAGGGGAATTTCTCTTTCAGAAGCCTTGTAGAAAACCTCCTTCAAGACACAAAGGTTGGGAAATTATGATAGTGGATGGTTTATCATATAGTCATGCACAACAAAATCCATAGTAAGGGTGGTTTATCAACTAAGTCAAGCACTCCAAGAGTTGTTTATAAGCCCCTAGCAAGCACCCAGGGTGGTTTATCAATTGTGTCAATCACTCAAAGAGTTGTTTATCAACCCATAGCTAGCACCCTTCTACATGTGGTTTATTAGCCCTAGCAAGAAACTTGAGTGGTTTATCATCTATGTCAAGTACTCCATGAGTGGTTTATTAACTCACAACAAGTACTCAATCCCATTTCCTCTTGGTCTTCCAGTCACAATTATTTATATCAAGGAAATCCCATTCACTCAGCTCATAACTTATTATAACTTTGGTCATGAGCTCCACCAAGAAGTTTTCTAACCCCATATTGTTGTGCATTCTTATTTTTATTTTCTCCAGGGATCTCTTCATATTCCTCTTGGACTCTTACTCTTTTTTTTCCCATTATTTTCACCGTAAAATTAATTTAAGGTGCCAACTAATCTCACATGGGTTCATCTTTCCTCTTCCCTCTTAGATCATGGATCTATGGTCCCACACTTCAGACCATTTCATTATTACATTACAACAATTAGAGGAACAAGTACCAGGGGTGTCACAAACCCCAACCCATTAAAGGGAAATCATCCTCGGTGTTCTTATTAACATAAAAAAATAAAACTGAGCTTTATATATAACTCTTACACCACTTTATTGAACAAACAAAAGATGAGTACTGTGCTCGTATTTTATTAGCCATCTCCCAAGTGGTTTCATCAGGCTCAAAGTGCTTCCATTAAACCTTGATATACTTTGTTGTTCTATTCCAAAGTGTGATCTGCCCCCAGTCCAGGATGCATAATGGTTTTGGTGGAAATCTCCCTTTGGTTCCACCTAAATAATAGATTTGTCAATGACATGATTAGTATCATGAACATATTTCTTAAGCAAGGAAGCATGAAAAACATTATGAACTTTCACTATGGATGGCAAGGCCAATCTATAGGCCATTGACCCAACTCTTTCCAAAATATGAAATGGTCCACTATATCTGGGTTCCAGTTTGGCACATGAACCCATTTTCAATGAGCTTATCTTTGGATTAATACAAAGATAAACATGCTCTCCCACTTGAAACTCTTTATATAGTATCTATTGGTCCACATAAATTTTCTGCCTATACTGTACAACCTTTAAATTTTTCATGATCTTGATCATTTCTTGCTCCATTTATTTTAGAAAATGTGGCCTAAAAAGTACTATTTTCACTAGATCATCCCAACTAACAGGGGTGTTTCATTTCCTTTTGTAAAATGCTTCAAGAAGGCTCATTCCCAATGAATTTTGGTAGCCATCGTGGTATGAAAATTCTACTAGTGGAAGGTAGTCTTCCCATTTTCTTGGTTGATGCATCACATACATCCTTACCATGTACTCCAATATTCTATTCACATTTTCTTTTTGACCATTGGTTTGAGGATGGTAAGCACCGAGTTCCAAATCCATCAAACAATGTCTTCCAAAATTTTGAAGTGAACTTGGTATCTTTATTTGATATTATCTTTTTGGGAACTCCATGCAACATGATTATATCCTTTATGAATATTTGGGCTATATTGTTGGGAACAGGATCCCCCAAAGGGCAGTTTTGGGGCTAAAAGCCCATGTTTGAGTCAAATTTTGTAATAAAATTGTAAAGACTATGCATTTGGTGGTCGTGGAGCGTGTAGGTGTTATTAGTCATAAAGGGTTGTTAACCCTTAGTTTTGTAAAGTTAGTCAGATGTAAGAGATCTACCCATGGTCTGCGGACCATAGGATTGTATAAAAAGAGTTAAGGTCTAAGTAGTTAGAGTAATTGATCATGTAGGAGAGTCATAGCTCTGAAGTAAGAAGTCTAAGTTTTGGGTCATAGTGTAGGTAGAGGCTCTGCAACTGAGTGCGTAGAGTCCTAGGGTAGAAGTCCGTAGCTGAGTGTGCAGACCCCTATAGCTGTGTGTGCAGGGTGGATAGAGTCTTTAATCACTTGGAAGAGATTAATAAAGAGAAGTATTTTGCAATTTCTGTGACTTTGTTTCGATTAATGCATCTTATCATTTTATGTATGAATTTTCTTTATAACACTTAAGTGATGCGTGAATGTGTATGATTACGTTGGATAACTGAAATCATATAAGAATATCTATTTACGTGGTGCTAACTATGAGTATCTAATAATAAGATACTTGGACTAGTTTAGTAATCTGCATGGTACGCTGCCTTAGCAACACAAGAGTGTCTAGATCAAGGGTTAGGGTTGTGCGAAGGTTAACCATACCCTTTCACGAAGGTATTGAAGGAAGGAAGAGAAGGCTCATCTGCCAAGCCCTAAAGCGAAGTGACCTGGGTGAAGGTAGGAATAAAGGGAATAAAATGACATCACAACCATCTTAGGGTGAAAAAACTTGGTTCCAACATCCCCCCATACTGCTTTGGGTGAGACCTCGGTCTGCACTTTGCAGTTTGATGCCGAAAGGACCAACATTGTAGGGATTTGTTTAGCTAATTAATGCTGAACCAGGGTTAGGCCCCCTCAAGCCAACAAATGGTTTCGTTGCTAGGATCGAAATTTGCATAAGAGATATGTGATGTTGTATCACCAAAATCTGACTAAGAAAGAGATTAGAGACTGGTTGGATAGAAATATCCATGAATTCATGGCGCAAGAGAAAAGAAACCCATGACTAAAAAAGGAACAGTGGCTGGACAGGTACCTATATACAGAGATCCACAAGATCCTTTTCTGCTCCTTTTCGATTGAGCTATACGAGTGGATCGTGAAGCTAGCAGATAGCCAAGGAAGGTGGAAACTAGACAATCCTATTGTGTGGACCCTGGAGTTAGTGAGAAGGTTGGAAGCATTGGAAGATAAGATCGCTCACACTATCGACCATTGGCTTGATCATGTCATAGGATGATTTGTAACTAAATTTGCGGTCGACACCTCAGTCAACTACAACGAGGCGAAGCGACTCTTTTTCAAAAGACTACAAGGTAAGTACTTGAAATATTTGAATACCTTGATTAAAATGTCATTGTGCAAAAAATGGGTTATGCAGCTACCTTGATGTTCGAGGCTATGCGAAGTGAAAAAAATTATAGAAACGGAGGAAAAAAGGGTTTTGATATAGTCCGTTGATTTCACCTCCACGAGGTGACGAAGAGGGAATAATGCAGGTTTCTCCACAAAGTTCTATTTAGTTAATAAGGCAAGGATTCCCGAGAATACCACCTCCACACACACCACCTCCAACTTCACCCCCATCACCTACAACTTCACCCATACCACCTCCGCCTCCACCGCAGTTCAGTATGGAAAATTCAGTGAAGCTGCCTTTTTTCAAAGGCTTGGGGAATGAGGACCCGGAACAATTCTGGTTCATTGTAAAAGTTGTATGGGAGGCTTAGGGAATTACAAATTATAACATGAAGAAGGAAACATTGGTTAGTGCTCTGTAGGATCATGCGCTAACTTGGTATATCGAGTACGCTAATGATAACCCGAATGCTGGAGTGGCAGACATCCAAAAAACACTGAATAGAGAATTCATTAGGCATAAATTTGAAGCACAGTCGATTGTAAGGTTCAAAGAAATTGCAATGAAACCAAGCAAGACACCTTGGGAACTAGATCATAGGTTGAAGTGTACAATCCGCAAAGCTAACATGAACCTAACAGACAGAAAACATCGCGAGTCATTTGTGGCTTTGCTCTTGCCACACTTAAGGGTTGCGCTATCACAACCAAAGATAACAACTCAAGTAGAGGCCTTGGAGATCACAATGAGGTTGCATGAAACACCAATGTAGGAACCAATTATGGGGGTTCAGCAGATCCATGCACAATTGAAAAATCTTTGCCTTGAAATGCAAAGCTTGAAATAGGACAGAACAGTTCGACCAGAGGTGTGCGAAGAGGTATGGTGTTTGAGATGCAAGAGTCAGGGGCATGACTAAGACCATTGTCTTGTCTTTGCAAAATACCTTACAGGGGGAGGACTAAAGCATTTGAGGTTGGAAGCTCAAGTAGGACCAAGCGTAGGGCCTGCATTATGGTGTGCTATATGTTAGGTAGCAGGAAAACATGCCATGTATAACTGTCATTTGCTGCAGAAGTTTGTATAGATGCCACAACAACTGTTCTGCAACTTTTGTAGGTCGATAGGGCATGATGAGTATAATTGTAGGATTTATGAATTGATGATGTATATAACTCTTGCCTATAGGGTTCAGGTCGAAATGTGGCCCCTTGACCAGAGCATAGGGATGGCACGACAAGATTTTAGGGGTGCGTACGAGGTCGAGGTGGAGGAAGACCTGGCAAAGGTTGGGGACAGTTGATCTACTACAATTATGGAGGGCTAGGACACTATGCCCATGATTGCACTAACCCAACACGTATGTTGTGCAAGTATTGCACTTTGTTTGATCATGAAACGAAATATTGTCCTATGCTGATAGCTAGGATATCTGACAAAGGGGCGCTACCACCTCCGTTGACTCAAAACCTACAGATGATGAGATCTAAGCTGCGTGAAGAGGATCCAAATGTGAATATAGTGCTTTGAAGTGGAGTCGTAACAAGAGATGACAAGGGGAAACAACTTGAAGACATACATGGGTGCACAAAGCTCTGATGAAGGAGGCTGAGTTCGATTTGGAGTGTGCACATTAAACCTTCATGGAAGCGAAGAAGAGCTTCACTGAGGCCTCCACCTCAGGAAGCAAGGATAAGCCTGACTAAGAGATGGACCCTTCTATGCTCACAAACTTTCTAGAGACTTGTATGAAGTTACTACGCGATAGTAAGGCTATGCAGGGGTTATAAGAGCTCATCAATAGATGCACTGGAACTGCCCTCGGTGAGCCATGTGTAGTGCAAAATATAGGTAAGCATAAAATAAGGACGGGTCAAGAGGTGATACTGATTGCTTAGATGGGAGAGTACGAGATGGATTAGGTTATCTTAGACCTGGGGTTAGATGTGAACGTCCTACCAAAAAAGAATTGGGAACGGATGGGAAGACCCGTGCTACAATGGTCTCCGATTCAACTAAGGATGGTGAATTAGCAGAAGATCATCTCCATGGGGCAGCTACAGGGGGTGACTGTAGATATTGAGGGTGCAAGCGTGTTGGATGACTTTGAAGTGATAGAGACAATGGATGACAACAACTCCTATCCTACACTCCTGGGAATTAATTGGGCTACTGATATGAACGGGGTAATCAATCTAAAGAAGTGAAAGATGACATTTGAGAAGAAACCACTACGTGTAATAGTACCCATAGATCCTGCTAAAGGATCGTGCTATACTGAACCAGTCCACGATTATGAGAGAGATGATGATCTGGACTGTATCTATAAGATAACAGTGTGAGACCAATATTAGGTGAATCCAATGGCAGATGGACGAATTACATGGGATCGCAAGAGTTCATGCACCTCGACTTCTGATGAAGAACTAAAATGCTGGGAGAATCGGTTACACGAAGTAACTACGCTGAGTTATAACATGATGACTGGGTTGTTGTGCTGTGTGTTGTTAGAGGTAAAGCATTTGCCTACTTATGATGTAGATATTTTTCTGGATGCATTTGAGAGGGAGGTACCAGAAAATCAGTGCTTCCAGGTGTTGGACTAGGCACTGCGCGCTATGCTCGCAAGGTGGTGGCGTATGCACAAGGGAATCTTTGATGATTGGCACAAATGTAGGAGAATGATAAGAAATCTCTTTGGGAAGCTGAAGATGTGAATGATAGAAAAGCCTGATGGGAAGGATGGTCCACGTGCGCACTTGGCCAAATGGGCTCAGGATTATGGAGAGAAGCCCCAACTTGAATGGGTGCACTTGTTTTGTCACACACTGGATATTGTTCTGATGAATTGGTATGTAGAAATAGAGCTCCACCATGGTATAGGTGAATGGGATATTATGTCCGAAGGATTCATGATGACATTCAATTTTAAAGACAGGTTTGACAGTATTGATGAAGCGCTATAAGAGGTGACAACAACAATCTTTAGGATACTGTAGAATCTTTTAGACCTGATTCAACCTGAATGGGCTAATCAACTGAGTCACATGCTAGAATGTTATAACATAATTGTTGAAGAAGAGGATGAGCATCCGTGAAATATTAACATCCTTGAAACAAAAGGTCACCGCGAGGTTGAAGGATCGCAGGTTGAGAATCCAGATATAACCGTGTCATTGAAAATGAAATAAGTAAACATTGGTATGGAGGCATAACCCAAATTCACGAAGATTGGAGATTATTGGGACGATGCTAGATAAGGTCGCTAAATTGCTCCACGAATACCAGGATTTATTCCCTACCAAGTTTATGAATCTAAAAGGGATAATCAGGGACCTAGGTGTTATGAAGATCATGTTGATGCCCGCTACAAAGCCATTTAAGCAAAGGCCTTACCATCTCAATCCGAAGTATAAATAAAAGGTACGCTTAGAGCTAGATAAGATGCTCGTGCCACGCATTATTGAGCCTGTGGAAGAATCTGATTGGGTAAGCCCAATGGTGGTATAGGAGAAGAAG
Source organism: Pinus taeda (assembly GCA_000404065.3). NCBI lineage: Eukaryota > Viridiplantae > Streptophyta > Pinopsida > Pinales > Pinaceae > Pinus > Pinus taeda. The sequence continues at coordinate 241,632 of APFE030350428.1, forward strand.
TAGAAGGATGAAATAAGGATATGCATGGACCTCAGAAAGCTGAATGACACTTGCATACATGATCCTTTCCTAACTCTGTTCGATGATGAAGTATTGGATAACGTAGGTGTCCAGGATGTATATTCCTTCACTGATGGGTTCTCAGGGTACCACCAGATCAAAATCAAGTCAGAGGATAGGAGAAAAATGACCTTCTTGACTGAGTGGGGTTATTTTCAGTACACTATATTGCCGTTTGGATTGAAGAATGCACTTGTGATCTTCTGACGCGTAGACTTGGAAGGTCCCCTCAGGAGTTGAAGAAGGCCCCCTCAAGCCAACATATATCTATTACTTTATAAGTAGACTTGACAATGATAAGTTAAGCCACCTTGCTCAAATTATCTACTATCACCATGATGACATCATTCTTTTTAGTTGTCTTGACCAATCCTATAATGAATTACATGGATATAAACTCCCATTTCCATTCCAGAATTAGAATTTGTTGTAGCACTCCAGTTGGGTGCCTACACTACACCTTCACTTGTTGGCATTCTGTTGAAGCCCCAAAAATCGGGTCGACAACAAGGGGGATACTCACCCGGTCCGGACCTTGGTTGACAGCTCCTTATTCGTTTGGTATAGTGAGTCCGACTGGGGATAATGGGACCAGTTTCCCAATCTAAGGGTGTTTGTGTGTAGAGTTGGATGTTGTTGATCTAAAGTTCATATCTGAGCTACTTTAATCTAACTCTATGCTATTGTAATCTAATGAAAATAACACATCTAATCTATGCTAACACGGGGTGTAATTCTTCTATTATGCGATCTAAAGAGATTTCAAATAATAGCTGGTAATAAAGATCATTCAGCAATTATAAGAATAGAAATCAGTTAAGATGAACCACTTTGCATAAAAAGTTAGGCAAAATAGTTGTGAACAGCATATCGCATAATACGTTATTCACACATTAAACATAAATAAATGGCTCCACCGTACAAAAGTGCCAAATGGTAACACAAACATTCATGTAATAACATATAAACAACTAAAAACTGTATATTGCTTTAAGAATATAAGTAGAAATGATCAAGAGATAAAAGTACCATTTATGACTGGTCCTAGTCATAAGCTTCAAGCAACATTGATTTATCTTTCCTTGTTCCAATATCTACTAAGAGTACAAAAGTGCAACATCAGTAGCAGATATCAAATGCAAACATTAATAAATCTCGATCCTTCCATTCATCAAAACCTCCTCTGAGGGTGCAAAAGTGCATGTTATGAGGATGAGTTTTTGAAAAATTTATGGACCTTTCTCTAAATGCATGAGAAGGGTTTAAATACTGTTAACTAAATAACCTAATTACATAAATTTAGGATATGGTTTTTTAAATGACCACCCTCCTTCTAAGCAAACTTATTTCTAAAAATCGAATCTAATTCCTAACTATCTCTGCATTTACTCCTTGATGTTTCAAGCATTCAACATTTTCCTGAGAAGAGTCGGCTGGTTGCTTTCCGCTTTTGTTTGAGCCAAGAAAATACGAATGGCAAGTGCTAGCACTATTTTTTAGTAAATTAGAAGATATTTTTGGGGATCATCCTCTTGCCAGGTGATTTTACTGCGTATATACTTGGTAACATCCCAAATTTCCCTCAAATTGCTTATGCTTTTGCTATCTTGGCTTCCGGACTTGCGAATGACTTGCTTCTTTGATCTGGGCCTTTGTGGTGTGTTTTTTTTTGTTTGTAGCGCCTTTTCCTTTTCCGGGCATAATCTTTTTCAAAATTTTGTAAACATGCTGTTTTTTGTGAGCTTTTTTATCCTGAGTGTTGGATCGCCTATTGATATTAGCATCTATTCAGTAATGCTTTGGAACCTGTGGTTCCATTGCATGCGGGCTTCGTTTATGAGGGCATCTCTTCTCTCTCTCCAAGCATTGACGTTTTCCCTTTTTCCTTAGATGTTTCCTGCGCATTGCTCCATGTTGTCTCCTGTTTTTCATTCTTGCACTTTACGCAAAGGAAAAGAGTCACAACAATAAATATTGACGCGAAAGCTCTAAGCTCTATGAATGCATAAAATAATGCCACCCATTGTGAACTGATTCTTCGAAAAACATAAAACTATCCTTCATTAACACTTTGGCGTAAGTTTATTAATTTCGTTTAAGGCGCACACCCAATTTTTGGCTTATGGACAACTTTTCTTGAATGTTGGGCCGAGGAAGATTTGTGATGGGCGGTTTCTGCAACCAGCATTACGTTATCGCATTATCGCATTTTTCGTCAAGATCGCGATATCATAGATTGCAGATCGCAGCTCTTATCATCACAGCATCGCAATTATTGTAAGATCGAATTTACGCAAGATCGCAGATCATGTTAAACTATTGTGTGCTGCTTATGCGATGTTGCGATATGCAATGTCGCATATCGGCCATTGGAGAATTATCAAGATCTTCATTTATGGGCGCTTCTTGATGTATGCGATGCGATGGATTTCGCGTCGCTTTGTTCGCATTTTTTATTGTGCTCATAAAGAAATGTTTTACTCTCTTCTCGCAATGCGCTATATTTTTAAGGAGTACAATACAAAAAGAATATTTTGAATTTTTTACTAAGGGTCCCCACTTGTTTAACGTTATTGCTAACACTAAATAAGGAGGGGGGTTGTTGGTGGCCACAACAATGGCGATTCACTTGGAAGAACCAATTATCTCTGCTTCCCTATTGAAACTTACTTCCAAAACAGAAAAATTTTCATAAATCTAAACTTTGTTATGGACAGGTAGAGTACATTATGATTTATTCTATCAATGATATTCAGTTTCAACCTCTTTTTATTCTAATTGTTTAGTTCCTCAGACTTGTCCTTGTATTTACATCAGCCATTACTTGGTCTTGTAAGTATAAAATAAAGTCTTCTCTGTATGCCAGCCTTTAAAATATGCTCGTTTGTCGTAGGTAAAGCCTCTGCTGCCAGAAGGCGACCATAGCCTCAACAGGGTTACCTGTTACCCAGTAATGATCCTTTATCCTGCTCAAGGTGATCTACTACTTTCAAAGGAAAAACCCACATTTGCACTTTTATTTGGTTTTATTTTTTATTCTTTAAAGAACAATGTCTTGGTTTGGTAGCCAAATTATGACACAGTCATACACTTGATTTACACTCTTGCTGAACAAGCTGGCTCGTGATGAGACCCCTTGTCTTTTGATTTTAACAATCTTGAGTCATTGCCCTGTTTTGATGGACAGTATTGGCAAAGTCAACAAGTTATAATATCTGTGATCATGATAAGCCGGCTCGTGATGAGACCTCTTATTCTTTAAGATATAGTGCTTCTTGGGTTGTTCCTTTGAATGTTGCGATTTTCTTTAACAGGGAGGAAGTCATTGCTTTCCTTAAAAAAGCTCTGGACGACAATAATAGAGTTTGAAAATAGCTGCTTTACAGAGAATCCCTATTTTGTTATTGATACCTTTCATTGTGCTGATATAAAACAATTTCTTTGCCAAAGGTGGCTTTCGTCAAAATTTTTTGGAAGTTGAAACTAGCATCATATCTAGGCTAAAGTTTTTAACTGTATCTGTCAATAATAAAGATCAGGTTCTTTAAAATTTTGTCATTTATACAAGAGGAAAGCTCAAAATATTTAAAGAGAATTGGTGTCTTTTCCATGAATACCTATAGTAACCATTCACAACTGGTTTTATTATGAAAAAGAAAAGAAAAATAAAACTTATTCTAAAAAATAGAAGAATAATCTTCTATGGAAAATATATTTTAAGGATTTGTCCATTAACAGGCAGAGAATCCCTTCTACCTGCTAAATCCTGTAAGACAAACGTTGATGGACCTATGACTTCAACAATTTGAAAAGGACCAAGCCACATCTTTTGAAATTTTGTATGTTTTCCTTTTTCTTCATGTGCCTTATCCCATTTTAAAACTAAATCTCCCATTTGAAATTTTTTTTTGGTCGCTATGTTTGAACCAAAAGAGGATTTTATTAGCGCTTGATGATGAGCATGGGTTTTCTTAGCTTGTTCTCGTTGTTATTCTAATTTAATTATTTCCATTTGTCTTAGTTGTATGGAGGAAGTACGTACTTCGTCAATGTATTGTATTAAAGACAAGGAGGGAATGACTAAGTGGGTTGGAAGAACCACTTCTTTCCCATAAACTAAATTAAAGGGAGAAGTGCCGATCGAAGCTTTTTTTGTTATTCTATCTGCCCATAGAGCATTTATCAAAGATTTATGCCAATTCTTTTGGTTTTGGTCAACTATTCTTTTAATAATCCTGATTAGGTTTTTGTTTGTTGACTCAACTAACCCATTACCTTGCGGATAGTAATTGGCCGAATATTTTAGTTTGAACCCTCTTTTAAGTGCAAATTTCGTCATTGCATTTCCAGAAAAGTATGATGCATTATCAAACATTAAAGCTGATGGCAGTCCAAACCTAGTGATTATAAATTGATCTATGAATTCAATAATATTTTCAGAATTAGTTGTCTTGAGAGGAACTGCTTCTACCCACTTAGTAAAATAACTTGTTGCCGTGAGGATGTATCTATGCTGCTTAGAAGAGTGAGGAACAATCTCACCTATTATGTCCAAGCCCCACTGAGCAAACGGTTGCTCGATGTTTACCGACTGTAGTGGCAGGGACGGTTTCCTTTTTCTCCCAGCAGTAGTTTGGCAGACTTGGCATTTCCTCACGTAACTGTGTGAGTCTTTGAATGGCGTAGGCTAGTAATATCCTGCACGTAAGATTTTATGTGCAGTAGCATCTCCAGCGTAGTGTCCGCCTGCTGGTCCATCGTGGATTTCCTGCAAAACCTTTTTAGCTTTAGCTTTTTCCAGACATCTGAGAATAACAGAATCATAATTTTTTCTAAAAAAAATATCATTTATGAGCTGATATTGTTTAGCTTTTAATCTCAGAGCTCTTTTCTTAGTGTCATCAAGGTGTGTTGGAGCATACCCGTTCTTAAGAAAATAAATGATGTCAGCGTACAATAATTCTGCATCGTTTAGGCTTACCTCACACACTTGTACCTCTTCAGATGAATTTTCAGAAATTTGCGATGTTCCAGCCAACATGTATATGTATATGTATATGCATATATGTATATGTGGGTGCATACACACACATATGTGTATATGTGTAGAAATATAATATATATATAAATGTATCTATCTGTGTTTGTCTATATTTACACACATATTTATGTGTGTACATATATATCAATAATGCATGTACATATATACACAAACAAATATGTATATGTATATATGTACCTATGTATATATACATACAGACCCACCAAAATATTACACACATATTATTTTTATTATAATGTAATAATCAAAATAATT
>APFE030350428.1:247028-260600 GCA_000404065.3 Pinus taeda
AACACGTATAAATCTATATTTATATCTATTTATAAATATATCTATATGTGTGTGTAAATACATACACACTTACACAAAGATAAATGTGTATGTACAAGTTGTGTGTATGTATACACACACACACACACACATATATATATATATAGTTTACATGTATCTATATTTATGTATGTGTACATGTCTTTTTATATAGAGATACAAATACACATTTACACATATATAAATAATTAAAATATTGTATTTTAAAAAATAAAAAAAAATATTTATTTCAAATAAATATGTCAATTATATTATTATATATATTATAAAATAGAAATTATATACCTTTATTTGTTTAGGCAAATAAATAAATTCAAGATATTATTAATAAATATCAAATTTAATTATAAAAATAAGGAATGAAAATATATAGTAGACTAAATTAAATTAAACTAAATTGTAATAAAATTCATTATTTTACACCTTGACTTGGACATTTTTATTCATATATCTTAGTGTAATATATATGTGTATACCTGTATGTGTGTACACACACACATATATGTGTTCCTACACATATATGTGTGTGATGTGTGTGAGCCCTTATGTACACACATACACATAACACAAATATATTTGTGTATGTATGTATATATGATATATCTATGTATGCATGTATGTATGTGTCACACATATATGTGTGTGTACACGTGTGTATAGTTGCATACAGGCTTGTGCGTATGTCTTGTAAAGTGTAATTGTATGATTTAAGATAGAAATAAAATTGTGGAAGTCAAAATGTAAATTAATGAATTGTATCCTGCTTCATATTATTCAAATTTATTTTATTTCATTATTAATATTTATTATATATGTTACTAATATAAAAATATCCATTTGTTTCATATATATATTATATATATATATATATATATATATATATAATTTTCAAATAAATAATAGAAATATCAAAAAATTGGAGAGTCATTAAAGGTTGACTTTCCATTCTAAAGTTAGGGTTTATTATTTTTGTCCATATAAACCACATAAAATTAAATCCATCCCAATGAATTAATATGAGTTTTACAAAATTACATAGTTTTGAAAATTATAAAAGTATTTCATATACTATAGTATTATAATATTTTAAATTTATTAATTTTAATTATGATAATATTAATATAGGTGCAGTTCTACGACAAAATGACCTATTTCATGAACATTTTTCTAGTTAATTTAAGGCAAATTCGATACATATTTTAAAAAAATTGAGTTTAATTTGTTTAATCTATAGTATTTGAGTGTCCCAAGTGGTTTTTCAGGTTACTGAAATCCATTTATGCATTCAAAAATGTATTTTAAATAACAAAAAATCACATTCTTTCTTGGAATTATTTGATGTGTCCCTTAGGGTTTGTCCTAAATTTAAAATAAAATAAAAGTACATATATTAAAAAAAAGAAAAGTAAAATATGTATATGTATATGTTATGTATACTGTATATGTATATGTATATGTATATGTATATATATATAATATATATATATTATATATATATATATATTATATATAATATATATATATAATAAAACCTACCTACTTACCTATTTACCTCATTCTGCTGCTCAAGCTGCTCCCATACCCACCCCCCAGTTGGTTGAAAACATACACTAGTAGAAAGTGATGAAATTAGTGACCAGGTGACTAAAAACATTAGTCACCAGAATTTTTCCAAGTTAAATACTACCAAAAATGAGTAATCTTAAGTGACCCAACTAAAAATGACTAACATAAACGACTAATTTAGTCTTGGATTAAAATATACAACTAGATAGTAAGTAATGCGACTAAAAATGGCTAACATGAATGACTAATTTAGTTTAGGAACAAAAATACAACTACTTAAAGAGTACTACAATAATACAAATTATTCATTTATGTTAGTCATTTAATTGTGCACTATTGTTTTTAGATTGTGATTCCTTTCTCTTACATGTTGTGATAGTTTGTTATGTAATAAATATAGATGATACTAATGTAACATTTGACTCAATTGGAGGGTTAGAATAGGATGAATAGGAACTTTACGAGCTTAGGTTAAATAGGAATATGACTAGATTTTTCTATATATTTCTTTAAAGGTTCATATTACAGTGTAAAAGGTTTATCCTCTTGGATATAAGTGGAAACCCATATAATTCCTAGTTTTTTTCTACCAAACTTGTAAGAGATCACCAATAGATTGAGAAAACCACTATTGGTGCTCTATTAAGCTACTAGGTGAAGTCAAGTAGCCATTGCAACCACTTAAATACTTCATCAATCCACTTTTCCTTTTGTATGCACTTCATAATTAGCAATTGAAACAACGAGATGTCAAAATATGGATGGTTGCAAGTTGGAATTTTCGTCACTACTTTGTTGTGAATAAGCATGTGTATCTGCCAATCAAAAACATATTCTATTATGCCAAATGTTGACATGAAATGATACAAGATTTGTTGGTCCACCCTTGCATTAGGCTATGTTAATAAAACCACAAAATATTTCCTTGCTTTGCTTCCAACTCTATCTTGAGGATTTATCTAGTATACTAATAATTTATCCCAAGTAGATATGCAACTATGTTGTCATATAAGTATATATAATGTTGTGCCAAACTTAGAAAAAAAGTGTGTTGAAAACTAAAGTTGAAACCAAGGATATACCATAGCACCCTAAGTATCCTCCAGTTTTTCATAGGTTTCCACGAAGATCTGGAAAAGAGGAGACCATTTATTATCTCAACATTCTTGCTCGAATTTATATAAACTGTATTCCATATAAACCTTTCTTCGCATATTTGAACTATTTCCCTAGGGAAAGATTGGTCTGTAGAAATAATGTCATCAATTACAGGTTTGAATGAGTGTTTCTGTCCAATATCTAAATTGTCAACATCATGTTGGGCTTGGTGTATAAATCCACTTGTATTTGATTTAGGTATAGCTAACACCTCATTTTCACCTCTACGTGACTAATCATGAATGACGACCACGAGAATGGGTGGTTGTGTTTACCTCCACAACATTTTCCATTATATTCTTATGCCACCATCAAATCAATGTTGATTTATTAATGTGATACTACATGATGACCTAATCAACTATATGCACCTAGGTGAAAATACAAGAGCAAGCCCTTTCTCTCATCATTTTTTTTTTCTGCATCTAGGTACATGTGGTTAGGAAAACTAAAGAAAACACCATACCTTATGATTGCTATAAAAATAGGGGCCAATGGTTTCTAAATGAAGTGATTCATCATGGAATTATATTCTTTCATATGCATCAAATTTTTCATAATGTTATCACCTCGATCACATAGATTAGAAGTAACAAATCCATGGCAAGGATTTTCTAGGTTTGAAATCTGGAAAGTGTAATTGGTGAAACAAGAGGATACCTTTGTTTCAATATGCCTACTAATTGAGGTTGTTACCTGATCGATCTCTCCATCTTTTATATCCCAGAGTTCCTCCACAACATTTTCAATTGGATGCTTATGCCACCAATAGATCGATGTTTCTTTATTAATTTGATAATACATGATGAACTGATCCAATATATGCACCTCAGTGAAAACAAAAGAGCATGTCGTTTCTCTCATCATCTATTTTTTACATCCAGGTACATGTGGTCAGGAAAACTAATGCAAACATCATCCCCTCTAATTTTTGTAAAACTAAGGGCCATTCGTTTCTCAGGTTAGTGATTCATCATGGAATTAGATCCTTTGTATGCATCAAATTATTCATAATGTTATCGCTCAGATCACAAATATTAGAAGTCATATATCAAGGGCATGAATTTTCTAGGTTTGAAAGCTGGAAAGTGTCATTGGTGAAACAAGAGGAGACCTCTATTTCAATATGCCTATTGATTGAGGTTGTTATGTTATTGATCTCTCCATCTTCCATATCCCAAAGATATCATTCAATTGTTACCAAGTGAAAGAGTATGGTCATTGGGTTGGCTTGTGGGTCCATATGCATTTGATTTATATTCCATTCGAGATCCAATTTTGACACCATCGTCCTAGTTAATATCTTCTCAAGGGCCACTACACTAGATGCCCTCATCTTTGTTAGAGGTCATCCTCTCTCTCTTATGTGGACCAAGTGTAGGGACACATAGCATAGATCATGTCTTCAAAATGCATTCCATCAGGGAAGAATTCTTTTTCTTGTTCCTTGTCGACAATTGTCATCAAATAGAGTTTTTATTTGTCACCATTCTCTTCTTCATTCATCAATCCAACATATTCCTCGATTTCCTCAAAGAGACCCATTTCGTTCTCAAAGGTGAATATCTGCCACAAAGTTTTTTGTCTATATTTCACTGGTACCCTCGAACATGACTGTAATGAAATTAATGTATTGTTCACTATCACACTCAATGTTAAATACTGATAGATCATCAAGGCCGAACGCATAGGATAATGCATGTGTGAGAAATCGCTGATTTCATGATTTGCAAAATCTAGGCAATAAGAAAAAGATTTTTCCAACTTATGGGATGCGTTAGCTTTCACCCCCACTTAAAAAATATTAAAATAATCAGTCTATTTTCAAGGAAATCATCTAACTTGTCATTCTTCTATGTGGAATATGTTGTTGTTCTTTACATGAGAGTTTCTAGAAGCTTGGAGGGTTGCTTCTCTTCAGAAAGGCATATTACCTTCGATATGGTGTTTTCCTATACTTGGTTTCTATGGGTCAAAACAAGTATCATATACCTTCTTGTTGCCCATGTTAGGCTCTATGCCTCATAGTACAATTTCGGAAAAACTATTCTTTATTGATTTATTTCGAGGCATTTGGGAAGGGAATTCTATGTGTCTTAATCCACTGACTAATCGAGTTTCTCTTTTTACAGCCATGAAAGAATGCTTTATGTGTATTGTAAAAAATGCATCAAGATATGACAAAGATGGGTTACACTCTATTGAAATTTTTTGTGTTAGACTTATTGAGTGCATTAGTTTTAAGATTTTATCGTATCCTTATATCAGAGAGGAAAAGTCATATATCAATAATGGAGCACTAGTGGATAAAGATGGTTCTTTAGACATGAAGAGTGTCCAGATTGCAACACAAAACATCTAGGTTAAGCAGCTTCCCAATTCTCCCAGTAGTTACATGCAGGAGTTGGGGAACTATATTATTGAAAATTTATCAAGCATCTCTACTTTAGATCCTAGCTTGCTTCATGTCTGCAATGATCAATTCCAAATAGAATCACTGAAAATCATTCAATTATTTGGAGATGGTGCATCACTTGAATGCAATCAGTGCATGGATCAACTTTTAGAAATTTTCCTTTTATTGGGACATGCTTAATTAACAAGGTTTTTTATAATAAGATCTTCGGCGTAAATCACATGAAAAAGACCTTTGTCGACGCGTTTCGAACCAACTAGCGTGGTTCATCGTTAGGACAAGTCGAAGAAACAGATCTGGCCTAGCAAGTTAAATAGACTGAGCAGAGACTCCAACGGCTACATAATGGCTATTTTTGACTCTAGGACCTAGGCCAAAATTATATTAATAAATTTAATCTTATTATTATTTTTATTATATTAAGCTTAATAATATTATATTCTATTTTTTAGAAATAAGAGAATTAGGGTATAATTATTAATGACCGATAGCATCAAAAGAAGATTATTTATTTAAATAACATTGGGTTTAATAAAATATACTAATGGTTATTAAAAATTATTATTAATTATTATTGTTCAATGACTTCTTTTGAAGGAGTGATTTAGTTACATAAATAACTATAAGCTTATTTATTTATTATTATTAACAAATATATTAATTATATATATATATATTATATATTCTATATATAATATTATATATATATATAATATATATCTTTATTATTGATGGTATGTTTTGTTTATAAAATTATTAAAACTGATCTTAAGGGTTTAGTTTGACAAGTAAAAGGAGGAAACATAATTTAATTTATCTAGAAAATATCTATATATATATATATATATATATATATTATATTATAATATATATATATATTATATATATATTATATATATATATATATTGCGTTTTTTTTATATTAAAAATATCTAGATAATCTATCCTTATGTCCATTGGTTAACATAGCTGAAAATAAATGACTAAATGGTAGCAATCACAAATAAAAATATAAATAAGACTAGACCCAAGAATACATCATAATTTAGATACACTAATAATAATAACCTAATGAATTACATAATAAACTACCAAAACAGGTAAAGGACCCTCATAAGAGAGAAAATCTACATAAAATTAAATTAGATTAATACCTAAAATTATATAAATATCGATGATAATAATCATAAATGAATACTAGAGGAACCCAAAATATAGGTAAGAACATAACGTTGCCAACGATATATATTTAAATACTCGAAAGGTCTAAACCATACACACATGAAGAAATCACCCTGGATGAAACAGAGGGGCGGGCGGGGGGGGGGGAGAGGAAGAAACCCTAAGACGACAGGGGCAGGGAATCCAACTTCTACTTACCTTCCACCCATCATCTCTGTTGAGATTGATGGGTCTTCGCTCAATTTCAATAGCTTCCCTTAACTTGCAATGATGGAACCGATCCACCCTAGCAATGACTTTGGCCTCCTCTATACAGACATGATGCTTAATCTTGTCCACATGCTCTGCTAATGCTGAGGACTTTGTTCTTCCATGCCTCAGGTCCGCTGCATGTTCGCAAATTCTCTGCTGGATGGAGCGCCTTGTTTCCCCTATATAGGGTGTCCCACAAGAGCAAGGAATCAAATAAACACCCTTCATGTCTTTGGGGTTAATAGGATCCTTCACTGACCACAAGGAATTAAGAATGGTTCTGAGGGCCCTGAAGGTTGAGGGAATATCAAAATTTCTAAGGAGCCAAGCAATCTTGTCAGTGGTCCCTTGGATATATGGAAGATGGACACCTGGATGGCGCTCCTTAGGCTCTTTTTTAATGAATGCATTTTTAGAAGCTGTAAGGAAAGCCTTCTGACCTAGGTGCCTACTATATCCGTTTTCCACAAAGACATCAAGGAGGTGGGATCTCTCTCTATCCAGGCTTTCATTATCCGAAAATCCTGAGGGCACGCGTAGCCAGGGTTGTTAAGAACACCCATCTTCTGAGCAGGGAAATGATGGGAATCAGAAAGAAGATACTGCTCTGTGTGCGTTTTCTTACGGAACACTGCGTGGGAGAGAGAGCCGTCCTTCTTCCTAGAAATAAGAATATCCAGGAAAGGGAGGCTGCCATTGACCTCTTTTTCCATGGTGAACTTAATAGCTGAGGACTGGCCGTTGAGGTGATCCAGGAAATGATCGAGCTCCTCATGGCCATGGGACCAGATGACATTAGTGTCATCTACATACCTTTTCCACAGCTTAGGTTTTGGTTGATAGAGGAAAAGTCCTTGAAATCTTGCAAGCCATGGTTGTGGGTATTACTCACAATGCTCATATAAGTATGCTTCCTTGTGGCTACTCATCAAATTTGGGGCCACATCTATCAATGATACTTCACGTAATGTCTAAATTGCTAGAACTAAGACATAAGACACATATATTTTCTCCAAGGGGACGAAGCTTGATGGGGTGCCTTGATGATTGTAAAGCATTGAAGCAAAGAGATGCTCATTCAAGTTTCTTGCGCACCAGGAAATAATAGACTCCATGATTCAGGGTATTGCATTTACCCAAAACCACCAGAGCTCTACAATTATAAAAGCTCAATGAAAAATAGTTGTTGCCAAAAAATTGTGCCTTCACCCAAGTGATGTACAAAGCCTGTATGCTATGAACACTCTGAAGCTTCATCATATGGTCGATTACATAGTTTTTCCGCAACAAGGTGAAAGGTCTCATCCAGATAAGCATCCATGAAGTGATTTGGATTGTGGTTTATATGATATAAGCCTAGACAAGGTCCTAATTCCGCCTCAACAAAATTGGCCCAAGGACTATAACACTCCTCTTGTAGGCTTATTAGTTCATAGTGTTACAATTGAGGAAATTCAAAAATATTTTGCAAATTTTATGTTGAATGAAACATTGATAGTTGTGGTTAATAATCATATTTTGTTTGTTGATTACAGTAAAGAAGTATGGAATCTATGGATAAAAACTTGCAGGAAGGATGTGTTAACATTGTATTACTTCCTCCATGATGGTATGATTCCTAATGTGGCAATAAGGAATTTAAAGGAGCCGCAGATCAAAAAGGGCGGTTAGAGAAATGGACTTCTAGAATTTCTCATAATGTCAACAAGGATGCTGCCAATAAGATAGAAACATTAAACAACTTTGTAGGATGTCTCAACCAATTTCAAGAGATCTCAAAAATCATTTGGCAGCTTGGGGCACCTCTTTTAAAAATGAGCATGCAAGGTATAAAAATATTAGGGTCAAGTGATAACAATGAAGTTAGTCCTAGGTGTGTACATCAAATATATGACAAAACCCTTTTCAACCATATTTTGGACCCGGGAATACAAGGATGGATTGCTTGAGGACAAACAATTTTTGGAGGAGAGGACTGTAATGTCCCTAATTTTGAGTGTAAAAGTTACCAAGGAATTTGCCCAATTTTGATAAAAGAGGGAAAATATTATTTTATGATAAAATGGCAGAAAAATATATTTTATTTGGAAAGGGTGGAAAATATTATTTTATTAAAATGGCAGCAAAAATCACGTAGTTGAGAATGGCCCCACCAATAAAATAATATTAAAAAGGGGAAAATCTAGAAGCTTGGGAGGCTCAAATGGAAATTATAAAAGGAGGGTGGGGCTCAATGGCTAGGGACTCTATTCTATCTATCTCATTGACAAATTGAAAACTCTAGTCGAATTGATTTACTTGTTCATTATTGAAAATCTAATTGTGAAAATTTGGACTTTCTTTAGCACCTTGGTTGATTGTAGGGGTACGTGAATCATATTTCTTCAAGTTTGAATTTGTCTAAGGGAAGGTCCAATTTAATTTAAATCTGAAGCAGGGAAAATAGCAAATGAGTTGGTCTATCTTCAGGTTGAATTAGCAAGAGTGAAGGCCAAGATTTCATCCATCACTCGGAGTTCAAATCATAACAGAAAATTGTGATAATTTTAGAGGTTGAGTTGGGGTATTTCTCTCTATATTTGCATAGCTAGGAGAGTGGGTTGTCAAGAAGTTATTCCAGTCCCTCATAGATTAATAAGGGAGGCCAATATAATGATTATTTATTTCCATTGACATGCTGAGTATAGGTGTCGAATTCCTCTAGTATAGAACGCTGATTTTATCCTCAAGAAGACACACACTCCTCGGCAGAATGACCTAGATTTGAAGCTTAATATTCCATAAGGGAGGAATGAGATTATTCTTGAGATTTTTAGGAGTTTAATATCAGTTTTAAAAAAGGGAATCAAATTCTCATTCCAGGGAGGCTGGGTTCATGAGCAGACCTGATCCTTGTAAAGGCTGAATGCAAGCTTTCTTTCAGTGGTCAAATTGAAGCTTCATTGTTTGAAGACAAAGTTTGTTGTCAAGTAGGTAAACTGATCTAGAGTGCCACAAAGTGATCTTTCTTCCTTTGGAGCAATTTTAAGGTGTTATTCTCAAATTGGCATGGTAAACAATGAAGTCCCTTGTTGCTGGGTTATGCCTAAGAGTTATCGATGCAAACTGAAATGGAGTAATGCATACAAACGCCATAGATGGGGTCTGCAAATTTGTTATTTGTATGGCTTTAAGCAACACCAAGTTTCATAATTTCTGAGCACTGTACTTTGGGACTGATATCTATATTATTGAGTTATATATATTTCTGAAGTAAAGAATGCCATTCATATTGTTGTTGTAAACTCTTGATTGTCTACATGATTTTGTGTATGTTAATTCTGAATTAAATATATGACCGAAACACCTACATTAGTATGACTTCCAACTACTTGATAAAATGCCTAACTGAGAAAACTGATTACAACTCAAAAATTGGAAAGGGTTTTTTTGTAAAGAGAACATTACAAATCATGATCTTTTGGCTTAGTTTGGTTCTTAGGGTTTGTAGGTTAATCCGTCCTTTCTGTCGATGCGTAATAGTGGGTCAATAGTCTATATATTGTGAGGCAGGGTATATTTGGTGGGTTTGTGAGGTAGTTCGTTCCTCGCTCGCTTGACCTTATGCCTCTAGAATGGGGACCTTCTCCCCTCTCAACTTGTTCTTTCATGTAGCACGACCCACCTTTCCCCTACCTACGACTAGTATTGTGTGGTTACATTATTATTATTCTTCCTTTGAAGTAAAGCAAAAAGAACACCATCTAACTTTATCCCAATTTTCCTGAGGGACACTTGGTACAGGGAGACCTAGATCTGAATTGGGATAGTACTAAAAATAATGATCTAAAAGAACATTGCCTCCAAATAGTATATCAATTGATCAGCTGATCATTCCGGGTGAACTGTATATTTCTGGGGGTCCAATTGGTTATGGAGGCAAAGATTCCCCAAAGGTGGTTTTTCCTTCTATTGTGGGATCTATTGAGAAAACAAGGATGACTGATGCACTCAAAGTTGAAGTAGATTTAGAATCTTCAGATGCCAAAAAGAATGAAAATCTAGACTCTCAGAAGTTCAAGAGGAAATTGTATGTTGGTTCTCAAGCTCTTAGTTATCGACGTGATTTTATGGAGGTGATTCCAGCTTGAAGGATGGTATTGTTATTGATTGGAATGTTATGGATAGCATATGGGACCATGATTTTTGGGAGTACTTTCTAATTTATCCAAAGGACCATCCTCCAATTCCCAACAACAAAGGGAGAGAACAACATAACTTATGTTTAAAAGTCACAAGGTGCCATCCCTATTCTTAGAAAAGAGTGTGGTATTGACTTCCTTTGTTTTAGGACATCCCACTTCTTTAGTTTTTGATTGTGGTGGTGGATCAACAATTGTTTCTGCATTCCATGATGGTTATGTTCTTCAAAAGGGCGTGGTGTCTTCTCCCATTAGTGGGGAGGTTTTAAGTAATTTCCTTATGAGATTTCTGGAAAGGTAAAGGGATTTTGGTCAAGCCTCGAGGTTTATTCAATAGAAAAGAGGTTCAACCAGGAGAATTTCAAGTTACAGACCTTGACTTTCCTAATGCAAGTGTGAGTTATGAAATATACCCACAGATGTTTATTGTAAATGATTTCAAAGACGTTGTCTGCCATTTACCAGACACAACCTTTGATGAACCTACTTATTCTAACATTCCAAAACATCTTATGAACTCTCAGATGGACAGATAATAGAATTTGGAATTGATAGATTCAAATTTCCTGATCTTATATTCAACCTATCCCTACAAACACTGCCTCATATGGTTATCAAGAGTATAAATAAGTGTGATGTGAATATACGCTGAGAATGTTTTAGCAGTATTCTGCTTGCTGGTGGCACAACATCGATGCAACAAATGAAGGAATGCTTGGAGAAAGATTCAATGGAGGAAGCACCCCAAGATGCATGAGTGAAGGTGCTTGCAAGTGGAAATGCAATAGAAAATCTATTTAGTGTGTGGAATGGAGGCAACATTTTGGTATCTCTAGGATCCTTTCAATAGATGTGGTTTTCTAAAGCTGAATACGAAGAGCAATCATGGTTAAACAATGCACCTATGTAACAATAGTTTTGGAGACAATATGTGAATATAAGATGCCAGTGATCAAAAGCCGAGCATGCTCCCAATCGTCAATTTCCTTCTACGTGGTAGTAATAATTGAGACTTATTTAACAAATTCATTCTTTTTTCTTTGATCCTTTGGTTGGTCAAGGCTACAAGGTTGGTGGACTTATGATTGTGGGTACCTCATTGGGTAGAGCAACATTGTCAGGAAATCTTGTTCAAAAGTTGATCTTCTCAGTTGCAAGAGGTCTTCATAAGGATGCCGACATATTAGAATATGTTTATTTGCTTCAAATGGCACTTATAGCCTTCATTATGTTGACAAGGGAGCATAAAATTAAGTTTTTTCCTTTGAAGCCTTGGAAGTTCTTTCAAATATCAATGATTTTCTAGTTATTCTTTTGGAACTTTCAAAAACATTCGACATGGAGAGGGAAGACATGGTACGGGCGTCGATTGGAATGCAGCAGCACTTAACACCATTTTTACCATCACATCTAGTGGTTCCTACGGGGAAACTCCAATGGTTCCTACGGGGAAACTCCAGTGGTTCCTACAGGGAAAAACCTACTTCTAAAGACAAGCAACAGCCGCTTGGTACTATATCTGCTGCACCATGGGGCTCTGCTATAATTTTGCCAATATTGTCTTCCTATGGTGCAATGATGGGAAATCAAGGGGTTTTAGTATATCATGAATACTTGGAGGGAAGCTTGTGCTTGAGGCAAGACTACTAGGACATGAGGCAAGTAAAACTTTGGAGCTTCTATTGTATCAGTTGCATTTATCTGATGTTACAATACTTCACAATTTGGTGGTTATTGTTCTTGTATACAGTCTTTCATCTATTGCGAAGAAAAGGCTTATATTTTATGGAAATTTTTTTAACACCTTACCTCACTTCATCATCTCAATTAGATTCACTTGCCCAGGATCAAAACCATCTACGCCTACTACACAAAGATATGAAGCAATAGAAGAAAAAATCTAGTATCTCAAGGCTAAATGCAAGCTTTCTTTCAGTGGTCAAACTGAAGCTTCATTGTTTGAAGACAGAGTTTGTTGTCAAGCGGTTAAACTGATCTAGAGTGCCACAAAGTGCTTTTTCTTCCTTTGGAGCGATTTCAGGGTGCTATTTTCAAATTGGCGTGGTAAATAGTGAAGTCCCTTGTTGTTGCGTTATGTTGAGTTATGGGTGCAAACTGAAATGGAGTAATGCATACAAACACCACAGAAGGGGTCTAATTTTTTTTTATTTGTATGGCTTTAACCAACACTAGGTTCCATACTTCCTTCGCACTGTACTTTGGGACTGATATCTATATTATTGAGTTAAAAATATTGTTGAAGTAAAGAATTTCACTCATATTGTTGTTGTGAACTCTTGATTGTCTACATGATTTTGTGTATGTTAATTCTGAATTAAATATATGACGGAAACACCTACAACAGTATAACTTCCAACTGTTTGATAAAATGCCTCACTGAGAAAACCTATTAAAACTCAAAAATTGCAAAGGGATTTTTCCTAAAGGGAACATTAAAAATCATGATCTTTTGGCTTAGTTTGGTTCTCAGGGTTTGTAGGTCAGTTCATCCCTGCTGCTGGTTCGTAATAGTGGGTCAATAGTCTATCTATTTCCATGAAAGGTATATTTGGTGGGTCCATGAGGTAGGTCGTTCCTCGCCTACTTGACCTTGTGCCTCTAGAATGGGGGACCTTCTCCCCTCTCAGCTTGTTCTTTCATGTAGCGCGGCCCACCATGCCTTTGCCTACGACTAGTATTGTGTGGTTATGTAACATCCCTCCCTTAATAATAAATAATAAATAATAAGAACTAATAAAAATAATACAAAAAATAATA
>APFE030350430.1:0-11599 GCA_000404065.3 Pinus taeda
TGTGATTTTGTTTCTTTACAGTCTTGTGCAAATTAAGATTATAGTTAACAATTTCTGAAGGAAAATATTCAACACCAAAGGTTTCTCCTTTTGCAGGAGACTTCCATGATTGAGCTTATATGCACCCTAACCTCTTCTATTGTACAAGTTTTCTTTGTATTAGCTGGGGTTCAATATCATCATCATCATCTAGAATAAGGATATCCTGAAGTAGCCATAAATTTCCTTTCTTATAACTAACTTTTCTTCTAAATCCACCAGTAAGATATGAAAAAAGACTACGGTGGGATGTTTGACAATTTTTGTTTTTAAAGAGAGCTCAATGATGGACTGCAAGAACGTAAACTTGGGACCATATTTGCAATGCTTTAATTCTAGAGTGCTTCAAGTGGAGAAATCCCCAAATCTCTTGTGCTTTGATTACATGTGTGAAATGTTATCTTCAAAAAAATTCATTTTGTATTGACTCATGGTATTGGGTATCTACATGAAGGTCTGAATTTTAATGAAGAGACAATCAATCACTGAGTTGTTTAGTGTAAGTGAAATGCTAAATTCCTCTTCTTTCTAACATTGAAAAAAATTGTGAGGTTAGGTCATGCGCATCACAATGAATTCAACAAGAAAAGGTGTGTAATTTTCTTTTGAGGTTAAATTTATCCTATAGAGGTTTGAGTCCATAGAAGAATACCTTGAACTTTTTATTACACCTCCCATAGAATAAACAAACGATGAACTCCAAAATACTCTTAAATCCATCTCTGAAGCTCCATATGCAGCTGTAAAAAGAAATAAAAATAAAAAGATAAAATAAAAAGTAAAAATAAATAAATAAATAAATCTACAACCATCTAAAGGTGCAACGCTAGTAAACAGAATGTGGATTTGAGAGAGGATGTGATATAGGAGTGAGGAAGGGAAACAAATATTAATGCTCAACCAAAGGATATTCTTATACTCCCATTAACAATACCTTAGTATGTGGAAGGCCTTTGCAACTACATGCTAGTTGCAGTAAGTAGAATAGAGTGTCAACATGAAGATACAGATGGTAAGAATGAGAATATAAATATGTTGGAGATGAAAGAATATGTTCGAGATATGCATCCATTTAGGTTGGACATTTGGCTACAAATTTGTGAATATGGAAAATTTCTCTTACCGACTTAAATGATTAAAAAAAAAAATGGTTGTACTTCCCAGGGTAGTATACTACAATAGAGAATATTATAATGAAGCCTTTATTGAGGAAAATGAAAATGATATAGACAGATTGAGAAGCAAGCATTTTGAGTCCAATAGATTGAATGTTTCTCATAAATATTCTATAGTTGGTACAATGATTGTTGTTAAAAACACCTGGATGGAATGTACACAGTGGGATATGCAGTGATATTTCTGTCTATACACGTATTTAATGCCCTTTATACAGAGAGTTTGTTACATGTAGAGGGCATGTTGCATGAAGCAACTACATTCCTTGATCATGTCGTGAAAAATAGAGACGTGCATGAGCTTTGATACAAGTAAGACTTTAATTGAGGACTTATCTATGAAAGGCCATATATTATAAGCATTAAAGACATGAAATGCTAAAATAAGTTTTCTTATTTGATATCAATACTTGCAGTGTCTTGGTAAATGCTTTTTGTTTAAGGAAAGATGCGCATGAACGAGATAGATTGATCGTTAGCATTTATGCTTGACAAGGTTACATTTAGATAATGACATTTATTAGTATTTATAAAATATTTTATGTTAAGTTATGTAATAGTTAATGAACCTCTGAAGGGCTTTAATCAGTTCGAATTTGAAGTGTGTGCTCCAGATACAGAGACATGCAATATTTTGCTAGATACATTTCACAGTGTAGGTAGAGTAATAGAAGTAGGTAGACCTAATGCTCCTAAGATTGCCTCCACAACATAATGACACAACAATTTGCCATCAAAGTGAACATCACAACCTTTTTCATGAGGAATCTTGATTCCTCCAGTAATCAAGGGTAGTCTACATCCTTTTCTAGGTTATTCATATGAATGAATTTGTAGCTCTTACTCTGCCTCAAGCCATTTATTACTATCCTTCACATTTTCAATAATATCTCCACTATCATCTTACTAAACTGGCAAAGAATTGAGATCATGATGATGAAATATTTCTGTTCTTTCTCTTCATATTTAAATGTGTTCTTTCAAGTTTACATTTAGTCATAATCTTCTCTTTACCAATAAAAACTTCAGTACTATCCTCTCGTATAATTCTACCTCTACTTGGCAAGATATTCAGATCAAAAATTAGATTTTCCTTCTTTCTCTTTATACTGGGATTTTTCTGTTTAATATTACAATTTTCTATAACTTTTTAGGCATCGGTAAAAGCTTCAATCCTTTTATATTTGAATCTATTTTCATGCTGAAAATTTTTGTGACATGAATACGGGGATAGAAATATACATTATGTAGAAAAGAATTTTCCTACATCTTTCGAGATATCACCATGAATCTTTTACTATCCTTTTAGACTCACATCTTCCTTTTTCACAACATATCTAATTTTTCCATGTGAATACTAGGAGTGTCTTGTGAGCTCTTAGAAAAGATTCACTTTTTTTGCTCGTTATCATTGAAATCTACTAGGAGTTTCTTTCATTTGCTAACTCATCGAGTTCTAGTTTTACTTCTTTATCTTTCATGTTTATTGTAAGTGTTATTTTGGTACAACTTCTCTTCCTTCTCCCTCCACATGTGGTTTATCTTTCCTCCGCCTTCCATCTCATCTCTTTAAAGTATGGTTTAAGTTTGTCGAATATCTTTATTTTTTATTTGTTCTCTTTCTTTCTTGGCATCCTACAGTGCATTTTATCAACCATAGTTAAAAAACATGTAATTACAAAGTTAGTTTCAATACATGTTGAATCTTTCATTAAGAAAACATTCTCAATAGAAACAAACTCCTTTGATATGCACATGGGAGGTTGACCATAACACCATATATTCTCATGTAGATTGTTCCTCACCATCTAACAAATGGTGGTGGGAACCATGAACGTGTTCCACAACAACAATGAAAATTTGTTATCATGGCCATCTATTGAGAAAGAGGTGCATATGCACATTCCCCATAAGCCTCTTGCTCAATTGATGTCCACGATAACAATTTTTTCGATGTTTTTGTCCAAGAAATTCATCATTGCAACCACCACCATTTCAGGTGTACATGTGAATTTTAGGTGTTACAGTTAGTTGGTCCATATGAAAATCAAAGAAGAAGTGCCTCGATTGATGAAATTTTCTTGCTCAAAGCTTCAAAACTTGTTGAAACCCACTCTTACTTACATTTTTTGTAACTCTAGTGGATAAAATGAACTTTAAGAAGAGACAAAAATCTTAAAGAGGTGAGACCAAAAGCAGGGGAGAGAACAACTGAATTGAGAGGGAGAAGAAAGAGAAATTGTACCAAAAATAACAGATACATAGAAAATCGATAGATAAATAGGTAAAACCACAACAAAGTGAGTCAACAGATGAATCCTTTATGTTTTTATATAGCTTGAGCTCTTTCTCCCTGTGATCGACTTCCTCTGTAACAACCTGCATAGAGTCGTAGAACAACAACCTTATCCCTCTTATGGATCACCTCTCTATCCTTCTTCTTCCCCTCATGTATCCCCCACAACCTGATACCTGAAAACATGTCCTCCACACTCTGACCTGCCTCTAATGAAATAAACATATCATTCAAATTGTTAGCACTATAAAAATTAGCACAATGAGTATCCACATAACCTCTAAGGGTACTGAATTAGGTACTGACATTATTATATAATTCATTATCCTAAACCCCATCATCTAGGGAGGGACCAAATTCGAAAAGCCTGTTATGATCGCCATTAAAGACCAAAAACTGGTGATGCAATCCATTGAAAAATTAAAATCTCTATCATACATTGGATTTCAAATCTCAAATCCAGCTTTCTAATATATTGGTATAAGCTTCCCCAATTTCAATCTTATAGCTATGACTTTCCTTTTTTTTTCCTCTTTTCTGAAATGGATACTGTCCTTTTTCAATCCTTTCAAATTTAATACTGAAATTATGTTCAAAACATCATAAATAAAAAGGGGCATTGAATTCATGTTGAGTACGCATTCTGGGCCAAAGAGCATCATTCTTTGCTGTGAATAATTTGATAAAGATTGTGGCAGATCTGTGTGTATGTCTGGAAGGGGTCCAGTGGATCCGTGTGTATATATTTTCATAGTGAAATGATGTGTGAACATGTTCAACCCTGCAATAAACAATATATTGAACCCTTCAAGCGAAACAACTGGAACCCTTTAAGGAGAAATAGAACAGATACAGATATCAGTGCTACAAAAGTAGTTGACGGTGATTCCCCTGCTATAACTTGTTTTTCCTGTATCATTTGGTTAACTAACATGTCACTATGTAACAAAAGGAAAACATCAATTAAGCATTAAGATATTAGATTAGAGGAACCATACTTGCATGAGAAATTGAAGACAGTTGTATCTCTCCAAGAATATTCTAAAAAATAATTTTGTCAAATATACATTGTCTAACCAATCCAATAGTTTCCTGCATGTTATATTTCTGGTACAAGATGAATTATTCATTCATGTTGAAATTGAATTACATTTCTTTTATTCCTTATCGTGTACAAAGATTTGCTAATCTATGGCTGGTATGGCTAACGTTGTTTTTAATTTTGACATTAGTGAGTCTTGACATTTGAGAATGAAATTTTTGCAAACTTTCTCCAATTCCCTCAATCTCCACTACATCCCCTGTAGCTGTCCCTTCAACTCTGATTTTTCTCACAAATCATAGTACTATAATCAAGATCTTTTGAGTACAAAATTACTAAACTCCCGCATGTGATTTCTTCTTCATGGGGAAAATGCATCCTACTATAATTATTGGAATGAAAGGAATATGAAATTTTCACATAATAACTATCATGTGTGCTTCTTAGCTTTTCTTTTTGCAACAATAGGAGCTTTATTTCTATTCTCGATGGAAATTTGGAATTTTGTGCAATGAGTTTACTTGATTGAAAAGAGAGTTTGTGATAATTGATCGATTTGCAAAGGACCATATCTTCTTCTTCAGAAAACGTTGGGTGTACCTATTCAAAAAACAAATTTAGATCATTCTGATGTAGGGAAAAAATCATATTCAAGGACATTTTTAGTAGCAACATAGATTCCGAGAATCACAATTTCTCACACAAGCTTCTATTAAACATACTCAGTTTTACTTCAATTATAAGAAATCAGTAGAAGTGCTAGACAACCTAAGGTTAAGAATTTTGTTCACATTATGAATGATTTAAGTTAGATGAAGGAAACCATAGCTATTGATACATGCTTAGTTTTAAGGTTGATTTCAAAGAAGCTAATTGTATTGATTCAGATTTTCTGAAAAAATCTCATGTTCTTAACTTCTGACATCAACTTAACTTTTGAGATTTTTTTTTGTATTGAATCAGATTTTCTGAAAAAATCTCATGTTCTTAACTTCTGACATGAGCTTAAATTCAAAAAACCAAGTGGCATTGATTGAGGTTGTATTAATAACCCAAGTTAAACAATTCAGTTTTTACTTAAAGAACCCGCAATAGTTGTCAAGAATAAACATGAGAAGGCTTTTTGCCTTTGTGTCTCAGTCATAGTGAGAGAACCCACTAGTATAGATTCAGACCAAGTTAAAGCCTTGCTGATAACAACATACAATTGACACATTCATGCTGAAATAATGAAATACATTTTAATAATTTGATCTTGGATTCAAGAAACTCGTGCATATTCTCTTAGGGTAAGATTGAAATAACTTTCAACGGATTCTGACTTAATTCATGAAAAATTATAGTATTAACTGAGGTTACCATATGGAAGGCATGTATACTATTTGAAAAACACAAACCCGATTGATATGAAGCTAGTTTAAGAAACTATTCATATTAATGAAAGGTTACTTGGATCATTTATTTGGAATGGTTGAGCTTATATTAAATAATATATTTGGTGTTAATGCATTCACCAGAGACCCCCTTGCAGAATTTAATCTAGAATAAAATAAACAAGGAAAAATAATATTAAATTCACAAGTCAAATATGGTAGTGCTAAGAAATAAAAATTGAGTATTATTCACTCCAATACCTTCATACATTCATTCCATTTGAAGCCTTGAACCATTACAAGAAATCAAATTAATATGGTGCATCAACACTCCTTATCACAACTCCAAAACCTCTCCATTTCTCATAAAATATACTAAATAATTACGGTAGAGTAATTCCCAAAGACTCTTTACAAAAGCCCCTTTTAGCAGGATGCAGAGGTGACAAAAAAAATATAATTTTAAATGATCTCTAGAATCCACTTTTCTGGTAGATTCAACCCCCCCTCATCTTTAGAAAATGCCGAAGATTTATTTAAATCAGTTTTTGAGCGATGGGGATACGATTCCTACCCTAACTGTTGAACCATAACTAAATTTTGACAGATCTCCATGATGCTAAAATTTGATAGATAGTTATAAATTTGGAAATCTCTAAATAAATTTGAAGCCAATTGTTTGCGTGTAGTGAATGAGGGCCTTTGGTTGTAAACAAGTGGTGCAGAAATATTGTGCTCATTCATTATTCTCGATTTTCTATTTTTTTCTTAAATTTTGAAATTGTTAATCCCAAGAATTAAGAAAAGAACATGCTTAATGGTACATTTAGAAAAGTTACAGGACAAAATGGTGGATGACTCTAATATACCTATGGTATAGGGAGAAGGAATCTATGTGGAGTTACGAGGAGGAAAGAACCCAGCAACAACTCAATTTATAGAGATCCCAAGAATTTGACAAGAATATTTGTCTCACATCATAACCATTCATGAATTGATGTTGAAGGGTAGTGAAGAACAATAAAGGATAGTAAAACATCTAAGTAAAAAATCTAGTCACAGGCTAGTAGAGACAATGGGAGATGGAGAAAAAATAGAACCATGAAAATAAAAATTGTTGAGATAAAAATAGAAAAGTTTGAATGTGGGGATGAATCAACCAAAACATAGTTAAGAAATAGAAAAGGAAGAAGAAAGTAGAGTTGCAAGGGGAGCTCAAAAAATAAAACCCCCTAATTTTGATGGTGAAAAGGTGGAGGATGCGGAAGCATGGCTTCTCAATCTCTCAACGTAATGGAAACTTTATGAGTATGAGAGTAATTTGAAGGCTAGATTGACCATTCATCAGCTAAAGGAGAAAGGTACTCTTAGTTGGGAGGAGGTCAAAATAGTGCAACTGTTGATTTTCCTCACTAATCATAATACTATAATCAAGCTCTTTTGAGTACAAAATTACTAAAATCCTGCGTGTGGTTTCTTCTTCATGGGGAAAATGCATCCCGTTATCACTATTGGAATGAAAGGAATATGAAATTTTCACATAATAACTATCATGTGTGCTTCTTAGCTTTTGTTTTTGCAACAATAGGAGTTGTATTTCTATTCTCGATGGAAATCTGGAATTTTGTGCAATGAGTTTACTTGATTGAAAAGAGAGTTTGTGTTAATTGATCGATTTGCAGAGGACCATATCTTCTTCTTCAAAAAACGTTGGGTGTACCTATTCAAAAAACAAATTTAGATCATGTTGATGTAGGGAAAAAATCATATTCAAGGACATTTTTAGTAGCAACATAGATTCTGAGAATCACAATTTCTCACACAAGCTTCTATTAAACATACTTAGTTTTACTTCAATTATAAGAAATCAGTAGAAGTGCTAGACAAACTAAGGTTAAGAACTTTGTTCATATTATGAATGATTTAAGTTAGATGAAGGAAACCATAGCTATTGATGCAGGCTTATTTTTAAGGTTGATTTCAAAGAAGCTAATTGTATTGATTCAGATTTTCTGAAAAAATCTCATGTTCTTAACTTCTGACATCAACTTAACTTCTGAGAATTTTTTTTGTATTGAATCAGATTTTCTGAAAAAATCTCATGTTCTTAACTTCTGACTTGAGCTTAAATTCAAAATACCAAGTGGCATCGATTGAGGTTGTATTAATAACCCAAGTTAAACAATTTAGTTTTGACTTAAAGAACCCGCAATAGTTGTTAACTGTTGATTTTCCTCACAAATCCTAGTACTATAATCAAGCTCTTTTGAGTAGAAAATTACTAAAATCCTACGTGTGATTTCTTCTTCATGGGGAAAATGCATCCCGCTATCACTATTGGAATGAAAGGAATATGAAATTTTGACATAATAACTATCATGTGTGCTTCTTAGCTTTTCTTTTTGCAACAATAGGAGTTGTATTTCTATTCTCGATGGAAATCTGGAATTTTGTGCAATGAGTTTACTTGATTGAAAAGAGAGTTTGTGTTAATTGATCGATTTGCAGAGGACCATATCTTCTTCTTCAAAAAACGTTGGGTGTACCTATTCAAAAAACAAATTTGTATCATTATGATGTAGGGAAAAAATCATATTCAAGGACATTTTTAGTAGCAACATAGATTCTGAGAATCACAATTTCTCACACAAGCTTCTATTAAACATACTCAGTTTTACTTCAATTATAAGAAATCAGTAGAAGTGCTAGACAAACTAAGGTTAAGAGCTTTGTTCATATTATGAATGATTTAAGTTAGATGAAAGAAATCATAGCTATTGATGCAGGCTTAGTTTTAAGGTTGATTTCAAAGAAGCTAATTGTATTGATTCAGATTTTCTGAAAAAATCTCATGTTCTTAACTTCTGACATCAACTTAACTTCTGAGAATTTTTTTTGTATTGAATTAGATTTTCTAAAAAATCTCATGTTCTTAACTTATGACTTGAGCTTAAATTCAAAAACCCAAGTGGCATTGATTGAAGTTGTATTAATAACCCAAGTTAAACAATTCAGTTTTGACTTAAAGAACCCACAATAGTTGTCAAGAATAAACATGAGAAGGCTTTTTGCCTTTGTGTCTTAGTCATAGTGAGAGAATCCACTAGTATAGATTCAGACGAAGTTAAAGCCTTATTGATAACAACATACAATTGACACATTCATGCTGAAATAATGAAATACATTTTAGTAATTTGATCTTGGATTCAAGAAACGCGTGCATATTCTCTTAGGGTAAGATTGAAATAACTTTCAACGGATTCTGACTTAATTCATGAAAAATTACAGTATTAACTGAGGTTACCATATGGAAGGCATGTATACGATTTGAACAACACAAACCCGATTGATATGAAGCTAGTTTAAGAAACTATTCATATTAATGAAAGGTTACTTGGATCATTTATTTGGAATGGTTAAGCTTATATTAAATAATATATTTGGTGTTAATGCATTCACCAAAGACCCCATTGCAGAATTTAATCTAGAATAAAATAAACAAGAAAAAATAATATTAAATTCACAAGTCAAATATGGTAGTGCTAAGAAATAAAAATTGAGTATTATTCACTCCAATACCTTCATACATTCATTCCATTTGAAGCCTTGAACCATTACAAGAAATCAAATTAATATGGTGCATCAACACTCGTTATCACAGCTCCAAAACCTCTCCATTTCTCATAAAATATAGTAAATAATTACAGTAGCATAATTCCCAAAGACTCTCTACAAAAAGCCCCCTTCAACAGGATGCAGAGGTGACAAAAAAAATATAATTTTAAGTGATCTCTAGAATCCACTTTTTTGGTAGATTCGAACCCCCCTCATCTTTAGAAAAGGCCGAAGATTTATTTGAATCATTTTTTGAGCGATAGTGATACGATTCCTACCCTAACTGTTGAACCATAACTAGATTTTCACAGATCTCCATGATGCTAAAATTTGATAGATAGTTATAAATTTGGAAATCTCTAAATAAATTTGAAGCCAATTGTTTGTGTGTAGTGAATGAGGGCCTTTGGTTGTAAACAAATGGTGCAAAAATATTGTGCTCATTCACTATTCTCAATTTTTTATTTTTTTCTTAAATTTTGAAATTGTTAATCCCAAGAATTAAGAAAAGAACATGCTTAATGCTACATTTAGAAAAGTTTTAGGACAAAATATTGGATGAATCTAATATACCTAAGGTATAGGGAGAAGGAATCTATGTGGAGTTAGGAGGAGGAAAGAACCCACCAACAACTCAATTTATAGAGATCCTAAGAATTTGACAAGAATATTTGTCTCACATCATAACCATTCATGAATTGATGTTGAAGGGTAGTGAAGAACAATAAAGGATAGTAAAACATCTAAGTAAAAACTCTAGTCATAGGCCAGTAGAGACAATGGGAGATGGAGAAAAAATAGAACCATGAAAATAAACATTGTTGAGATAAAAATAGAAAAGTTTGAATGTGGGGATGAATCAAATAAAACATATTTAAAGAAATAGAAAAGGAAGAAGAAAGTAGAGCTGCAAGGGGAGCTCAAAAAAATAAAACCCCCTACTTTTGATGGTGAAAAGGTGGAGGATGCGGCAGCATGGCTTCTCAATATCTCAACGTAATGGCAACTTTATGAGTATGAGAGTAATTTGAAGGCTAGATTGACCATTCATCAGCTAAAGGGGAAAGGTACTCTTAGTTGGGAGGAGGTCAAAATAGTGCACATGTTAGAAGAAAAGACGGTTTCTTGGGAAGAGTTCAAGAAAAAATCAAGTCTAGATATTTAATGGAATGAGACTATGATGATCAAGAAATGAACTTCATCAGTTAATATTGGGACAATTAAGTATGGATGGTTTTTGGTCTAAGTTCACCATTTTTTTGTGTTATGCTCCCTACATCAAGGAAGAGAAAGCCAAAGTGCAAAGGCAAAGTGCAAAGGATAGGGTTTGAAAATAATAAAATAATGGATGAAGAAGTTAGGAAAGAAAGACTATGTTATCAATAGTTTAAAATTAGAGGAGAAAGTTAAAAATATTGGTAATATAAGGACAAATAAATTTACAGTGGTGACAAAAAGACAAAAATCTGGATATCTCAAAATTTTTGGAAGGGACCAATAATGGAAGAAATTCAAAAGAGGTAATTCAACCCAGGATGCACAATCTCAAATTGGGTCCAAACTAGTTGATCTAAATAATAAAAAGACAGATGGGATCAATGGAAGAGAACCTTTGAAATGTGAGGGTTGTGGAGAACCTCACTTGTTAAGTGATTGTTTGCATGAAGTTAGTTATCTTTAAAACATATAAGCAATAAATGATGCAGAAATAGTAAATGATATTACAAGGAATATCATGAAGATAAGTGCAGCGCTCACAGATAGATAAGTCGATGAACAATCCACTATTATCAAGATTCAAGGTACTATTTTGAACCATCTTGTCTATGTCTTAATTGACGGAGGGCCTACTCCTAGTTATATTAATCATCAAATTACAGAAAACTTTAAGTTAAACACTGAAAAATTTACGAATACAAGGTTGGTATAGTTAGAAACTGACACAAAAAAGAAGGTAACTAGCCATGCAAAACAGTGTCCCATAGATTTAAATGGCTATCCCACTGAAGTTAACTAAAATATACTTCCTTTAGGTTGATATGTTGTGTTAATAGGTATG
>APFE030350431.1:20946-35268 GCA_000404065.3 Pinus taeda
AAAACTTCAAAAAATCAATTTCAAACTCCTTGTACTTCATACCTAGCCTAAAATTAGTTATCAATTTATTCATCTCGACCTCATTGATTACCTTTTTCCGAGATTGATTCGGAGAGATCCCTCTCTTGTCCTCGTAGGGCTACCTACAAGGCTGAGCGTGGTTTGATGTAGCCTTGAGTTTTACCTTATTTCAGCCTAAGGTAGATTTAAGCGCTAACAGATTCATTATGTTCTCCTTACTGTTATGTCGGGGAAATGATGTGTAGAATTTGGGGATTGCATGATTCTGCAAAGTTCACTATTGAAATGGTTCCTTTAATGGAAGCAGCGGTTAACAGTGAAGTAACGGATTGGGTAAACATATTATCATATAAATTAGACACTGCAATTCTTGACTTTAGAGCAAAAACTCACGTAACCGACAGGACTATTCCTCCTTTTTATTATAGTCCTTATATTATGGATACTCTTTGCTTCAATTCTGAATTTCCTATACTTGGGTGGAGATGGACTTCACAAGACCCCATACCAATCCACATTTATCATCAAAAGTTATGGAAGACGCACTATAAGGACCACTTGTACCAAATCTGTAATGGTTTTATGTTACCTATCTATTATGCCATTTTTGATAAGCCTACCCCAAAGATTTCCACAAAAGCAGAGGTTGACCTAACCACTGTAGGAAATTGGTTCAGGGAAGACAAGTTCACATACATAAGGGATTTTAGTAGCCTTGCAAGACCTCGTGTCCTTCCTCTGTATGTACCTGACAAGCTGTTAGCCCGAGAATTGGCCTACCAAATAACAACAGTAGGAACATCCAAGACTCTTAGGAATTCTAAAAAGTAGGCTCGGCCTACTTTTCCTTTGAGATGCGGTGTTTATACTTTACATGATTACAAGCATGTGGAGAAGGAGGCAGAAAAAATAAATATGCTCAATCTTACAACCATTCCTAATAGGAAACTTGATCCAAGGAAAGTTGCCTATACTATGCTTGAACAAGCAAAACTTACAAGGTTTGATCATGAAAAAGATGAATTTGATGACCTGTTTTCTTCAGCAGAATCATTATTCCAGGTACAAACACTGGACAAAATGAGATATAACGATGAAAGGCTAGTAGAATTTAATAGGCTCAGAGAGCCAAGGTTGCAAACTCTACCTTTAGACTTATTATTTACTACCCCAATAATCCAGTCAAGTGAGCTTGAACAACCAATTATTGATAAACCTCCTGCTATAGAGAAGATTCTCGAAAGAAGAAAAGAACCAGAGCAGGAGAAAGAGCAGAAAAACGAACAGGACAAGGGCAGCAAAAACATCAATATGGATACTCAGATTGGTCCCAATCTCCTCCAAGAATGGCAACAATTTGACTCTATTATAAGAAATATGGAAGGTTCACAAGTTACCAGCACACCCAAAGTAACAGTCGAACAAGATACAACATCAACAATGGTTCCAATTGAAGGAACCAGCGGCCTACCCACCAGAACAGATGTAGAAATAATTCCAAAGGATCCATCCGATCAAATTATTTACAAATAGAAGACATACCTCCATTAGATGTCTTTTACAGTCCCAAACACAGGGTTGTAGTGAAAAAACAGAGGAAAAGGAGAATACTTGATCAATCTTCCCTGTTTCCAACACAAACACAGACAGCTAATGTAGTGTGGAAAGAAGAGTTTAACCCTTCCAATGACCTTACAAAACTTTCTCAGTATGTCGGAGCTTATTCGGCAGCCACTATGGATAAAGCCTCGGAAGTAAGCAATTTACTTAAGGAAAGAGACCAAACAATTGTTTCATTGTAGTTACAAGTGTCTGAAAGATAGCAGAAAATTGAACAGCTAGAACAGCAACTATGAACACAGCAACAGATAAACAATCAATTAAATAAGAAATTACTTGAGGAGAAAAAGAGGATAGACTCGAGAGCAATAGAAAAGAAAAAGGAATTATCCAAAGCACTGGCCAGGATAAAGACAATGAATGAACAAATGATGAAAATGAAAGACGAGCAAATCGCTCAGCTGTCACATCAAGTAGAAAAGTTCAAGAGTCTTCCGCAACCAGAAGAATCTCAAGTTCGAAGCTCTCCAGATCAACAAAGCATTGTTTACACAGCTAAGACTGCTATGTCATAACATTTCTCTAGTTGAGCCCCTTTGTGAGATTACTGCATCAATAGTTGATAAGTCAGTCGATGTTAGGCAGGATTTGGAACAGGTCGATGAGACTCTAACCGACTTCCTTGCTTGGCAAGACACCAGCGAAGGGCAAGCCATGAATCTGCCTAAAATTTTAGAGTCACACAAAGAGATCCTTTTCTTAGAATGGCAGTCACAGCTAATGAAAGCAGAGAGAGAAATCTCAAGATGCAGATTATCTACCAGTAATTTAATTGAGTTAATCAATAACACTCTTTATCTGTCTAACATGCTTTCGTAGTGCACTCCAGGTAAATTGTCGTCAGCCAAAGCATTGGAACAAGCATGCAATCAAGAATTGGAGAAGAATGGAAGATTAATTGCCAGCATCCAAAGTTTAACTTGGGATACCTTTTGGTTTTTCTTAGTAAAACCATACAGTCAAAGGGCTGCCCTCAAATGTTTAACTGATGCGATCGGTTGTATCATTCCCGAAATCCATGATGCCACATACTCAACTCAACTAAATTCTCGTCTCACTCGTCCTCTAGAATTGGAACCGATGCTTGCAATCTGCCAGCTCAAATCAAAAGGAGATCATCTGAAACAATGAATCATGCTTCTGACTACAAACAAGCCTATGTTGAGAAGATACTCATGATTTAGTTGTACCAATTAATAACATTTTATTTTTGTAATTAGTTAGCCTAATTAGTATTTATAGGCCCTTTCATGCATTTAGAAAGGGTCCTCAGTTTTTGTATAAACTCAAATTTGGAAGTCGCACTATTGTGCTTCTGGTATATTTTTTTTATAAAGACTAGGCCTGTATTCCGAATTTTAACGAAGAAAGCTTTGATGGGATGTGCACTATTTCCTTGATGTGAAAGTGTTTCTAAGTTGGAAGAACTAATTTGAATGCAATTGATATCGGGAGTTATCCAAATAACATATGGTACTATTATCTATGATCTTGTTTCATTCTTTCATGTGAATCATCATTTGTTTAATCTTGCTATCATTGGATATATGTATGTGTTTTTAACAACAATCCTTATATTTTTCACTATTGAATGTTTAAGGAGTATTATTCTTTCAGTCATATTTGTATAAGTGATATATAAAGGATAGTGTAATAATGTTTTAATGATTACTTTGTTCAACTACTTAAACAAAGTAATTATCATATGAATAAATGTCTTTGTTTACCAATAGAGTCATCTATATGCCTGTTTATGGATAAAGATTATCAAACATTACACTAAAAGCAGAAATTTCCCAGGATAGGATAGTTGTTCATATTTTTACTTTTTAGATTAAATCATTCATCCATTATGATTATATTAGAGAACCACCCATTTATCCATCCCCTTTTATCCATCATTGGGAAACTGGTCCCATTATTTCCAGTCGGAGCCACCACACCAAACGGAAAAGGAGCTGCCTTTAAGGTCCGGACCGGGTGGTTTTCCCCGATGTTGTTGTAGTGATTTTTGAGGCATCAACATTTTCGGCGCTAGAAGGAGGGCATGAAATATGAATGGTGAGCAAACCAAAACCTATAGCCCATCCTAAGAGTAAATCTCCCTCCACCTCACCTCGGACCTCCCATTTGCATTCTGAAACACCAGTATTCAAATGAGAAGAAGAGGAGTCAACTACCACGGCTCAATCCCACCATACTTTAGATCGATTAAGTCCTGAGTCCCCTGAGGTGCAGATTCTCATTCATAAACTTCAAGGCTTTTCGATAACACCACAGAAATCTGAAGTGTCTCAAGGCAGTGAGACTTCGCAATTCAATCTACCTCACCCTCTCACCAGACTTCAAAGCGGAAAGCTCGGTATTGAACCCACTGAGTTGCCTTTACCCAAAAGGAAAAGGGCTAAAAAGAACACTGAAGGATCAAATAGTGAGACTTTCTCATCATCATCCTCCATTTCATCTTCCCCAGTGCGAAGTCAACCATCCACTCCTCCATGACACATTGTTGTTCAACAGGGATCAGCAACTTCAACATCCCAACCTATTCAATCCTCAATATCAACTCTTGCCCAAACCTCTGGAATTTCATCAGCAATATCATTTGTTATTAGTTCTACAATGGCACAGAATCCATGGAATAGTCCTGGTGCGGTCATTATGCCTGCACCATTACACCCATTGCCAGATTCTCTTGAAAAATGGTTGCCGAAATTTAATCTAGATGCTGGAACACAATTCGAAGAACATATTAACAATTTCATGTTATTAGTTAATTTAAAAGGAGTGACAGAGGAAGATGTTGTCGTTAGGCTTTTCCCTTATACTTTACAAGGATCATCTGGGTCTTGGTATTTTTCCCTGCCCTCTGGATCCATTACCAGTTGGAACATTTTTCAAGAACATTTTCTCACTAAGTATGGCAATGATAGATCTTTAGCAACATTAATTAATGATCTCTCGAATCTTAGGATACAATCTAAAGAACCTATCAAGGAATTCAACTCGCGATTCAATAAACTCTTGAATAAGATTCCAACTTCCTCCAAACCAAGTGAGAAAATCAGAAGAGAATGGTATATAACAGCCCTACCTTCAAATATAGCCATTTTGTATATAGAGCTACAAAACCAACTTTAGCTGAAAACATGAAAGAGGCGCTTGCTATAGAGAAACGCATTATTGCTTTAGAAAAGAAAGCTACTCTTGAAGATAGAAAATACAAAAAAGTTTCTTTTAAATATGATTCAAAGAAGAAAACCCCTAAAGATCCATATGATATGGAGGGTCTACAAAAGGTCCTCAAGACTATGTCAAATGAAATGGTTGAAATCAAAAAGAAAGTAGCTGAAACTTCAACAAAGAGGCCATTTAGAAATTTTAAGAAACCTGAATCAAAACCACCAAATGCTATATCTAATGCAGACTCAGATCCTGAAGAGGAAGAAGAAGATGAAATAGTATTTCCATCTGAGGAACCCGAAGAAGAGGAGATTGTCGAATGCCATGGGATGTGGGACTTCATTTTACCTAACTCCGATACAGAAAATGAACAAGAAGCTTTCCCTGTGACTAACAGGAGTAAAGGTACTCCTGAACCTGTCCAGGAAACTTCAAAGAAAAGGAGTGCAGGTACCACTACTACTAAAGAAAAGGTTCCCACAAAGAAATCTGCGACAATACCATCCCAAAATCAGCCATCATCTTCAAACATACCTTCAACATCTAAGACGTTGGTAGTGTCAGATTCAATGGATTACAATATTATCGATGATATGAAGAAGACAAAGGCAGACATTACTATGTTTGAACTTAGCAAACTCAAACATCGGCAGAAATTACTTCTTAAGGAACTAAATGTCATCCCTTCTTCACCTCTTCCTAATGTTATATTGTCTAAAGCTGCAAATGATTCAGGTCAACCACCTCCTGGTAGAGTGGAAGCTACTGATGCAATTTTAATTGGAGACAGAACAAATTCTCATACTCCCCCTTTTCTCTTGACCTATGAGATTTATAATAGAAATCTACACAACTGTTTGATTGACTCAGGGGCATCCTCTAACATAATGCCAGCTTCAGTTTGTTCCAAACTGAACATTGAACCCCAAAAGTCTGCAATACATATTGTACAGTTGGATAGAACTAAGGTCCAGGTTTTAGGGGAAATCAACTCCGTAACTATCAAGTTATCAGCTGATCCATGAGTGGTTCAGAGAATTGATATTTTAATCGCTGATATACCTGAATTTTATGGTTTAATTTTGAGTAGAGACTGGTGTGAGAAACTCCATGGTTATATTTCCACTGATTGGTCCGATATGTGGCTACCTTATAAAGGAAAGCCAAATCAGATCAAAATCGATCGGGAGAAACATATGACCCATACTGTCACTGAATTTGAACAGGAAAATCAACCAATAGCATTCAATAAAAATATTTTGGGGAATTACACATCCAAATCATTCTTTGGCAATTTCACTGCCCAACCATCTCCTTTCTCAGTTAATAATTTCACATCTCTAATTGAAAATTTTTCACAAACCGATAGATCAAGATGTGTCAATATTGTTGAGGAAACTGTAAATAAAATTGTTGATAATTCTTTATTTTGGTCACTACTTTGATGGGTCTAAATCTAGTGAAGGTGCAGGAGCAGGGTGTATTTTAGTCAGCCTTGAGGGAGAAAAAACCATGTTATCATGTAGATTGGAATTTTAATGCACAAATAATACGACTGAATATGAGGCCTTAGTTCAAGGACTCTACAAAGCTATTGGTCTTAAATTTCAATATTTGAAAGTGTTTGGTGATTCAGAAATTGTTATAAAACAAGTTAGAAATACAATTCATTGTCTTTCTAGTCATCTCAAACACTATCAGTCCTTGGTGCAGGAACTCATATCTCAATTTTTAGCATTCAATATTTCTCCTATCCCTAGGTCCAAGAATGCAGCAATAGACCTACTAGCTAATGTTGCTTCCAAACTCCTTCCTTCCGAAGATTACAGCCCAGACAGATTTTCAGTAGAGTTAATTTTTAGACCATCAATTCCCGACAATGTCACCAATTGGCGAGTTTTCAATCATGACGAAGACATTTTAAATTTCTTGACTTCTGACAAGTCCTACAATGATCAAATCATTGATGAAAGTGATCATGACCTTCAAATGAAGGAAAAGAAAGAAGAAAACTCAATACCAAAACCAATGGTTAAGCTAGAAGATCTTTATGATATTAAAGACAGGTTTAAACAGGTGACCGATTCAAAGCTCCAGAGTTCCACTTTAAGATTTGAATTGATAAACCTAGGTACTAAGGAAAACCCTAAAAACATCAATTTTGGATTAGGACTTTCTTTAGCAGAAAGAACAACATTCATTAGGTTATTACGAAAAAATAAATATGTCTTCACTTGGAAATATGATGATTTGAAAACATACGATGCATCGATTCAGCATACTATTCCAATGCTTTCTGAACAAAAACCAGTGCAACAGAAGTTAAGAAAAATTCATCCTAACCTAGAGAGTCAAATAAAAACTGAGCTAAACAAACTCTCGAAGGCTAAGATCATTTTTCCTGTCAGACATTCAAATTGTGTGTCCAATATGGTGCCAGTTAGAAAGAAAAATGGTGACATTAGGATTTGCATAGATTTCAGAAATCTTAATAAAGCAAGCCAAAAGGATAACTTCCCTTTACCTACCATGGAGCAGACACTCCATCCAATATCTGGTTCTGAGTTAATGTCCTTTTTAGATGGTTTTTCAGGATATAACCAGATTTTGGTCCATCCTGATGACAGGCTTAAAACTACCTTCAGAACTAAGGGGGAACTTATGCTTACCAAAAATGCCTTTTGGACTTATCAATGCAGGAGCTACTTTCCAAAGAGCAATGGATATAGCATTCAAAGGATTGATCAATAAATCAGTGTTGTCTATTCAGATGATATTACTGTATTTTCCAAGAAAATGACTAGTCATTTACATGATTTAAAACAAATATTTGAACACTGCACAAGGTATGGTATCTCGCTTAATCCAAAAAAGTCCTTTTTTGCTCTTAATCAAGGAAAGCTTTTAGGCTTCATTGTTTCAAAGGATGGTATTTATATTGATCTAGCTAGAATTAAAGAGATATATGATATTCCATTCCCTCATAATAAAAAATATATGAAGTCATTTTTGGGTCAAAATAACGTTGTTAAACGATTTGTTCCCGATTTTTCCCAAATTATTTTACCATTGCAAACAATGATTAAGAAAAATTTGGTGTTTAAATGGGGAACCGCAAAAAAAGAGACATTTGGTTCTATCAAACAATCAATAATTAACGCCCCTACTTTAAGCACTCCCATTTTTTCAAGTCATTTCATACTATATACCCTCGCATCCGCCTTGTCTTATGCAGCACTGCTGACTCAAATTAATGATCAAAACTTGGAGGCACCAATTTCATTTTACAGTTCAAATCTTCAAGGTGTTGAACTTAATTATTCGGAAGTCGAAAAGAAAGCCTTTGTTGTATACAAAGTCGTTAAACATTACAGACCCTTTCTCTTAAAATCTCGCACAAAAGTTATAGTTCATTTTTCAGCAGTAAGACAATTACTAATTCAAGGCGAATTAGGAGAAAAAAGGGCAAATTGGGTCACAGCATTACAAGAAAATGACTTGGAAATCAAGCCAGCAAAGATTGTCAAAGGCCAAGGTTTTTGCAGGCTGTTAGCAGGAGCATCCAATATTCAAGAACCAGAAGGTACAAAAGATATTGAAGAAATCAATTAGATAAGTATCACAGATCCTGAATCACAATATGCAGATCTGATTTTCTATTTAAAAAATGGATACACACCTTCTAATCTTTCCTATAAAAACAAACACACTATTAGATTGGAAGAAAAAAAACTTCATAATGGTAGATGATGTATTGTTTAGGCAAAATTATGATTCAATTCTATTAAGATTCTTAGAAAAACCTGAAGCGCAAAAGGTTTTGCAGGAGCTACATGACGGACCAGCAGGAGGACATTTTGGAGCTGATACAACAGCTCACAAAATAATTCATGTTGGATATTATTGGCCCACTCTGTTCAGAGATACTCATGAATACGTTAGGAAATGCCGAAGTTGTCAAATCTCTAGTGGAAGACAAAGAAAGCCAGCTTTCCCTTTGCAACCAGTGAACATTGAACAACCTTTTGAGCAATGGGGATTGGATATCATTGGGGAAATCACTCCACATTCATCCAAACAACATAAGTATATCCTTACCGCCACTGATTACTTTACTAAGTGGGTTGAAGCAACTCCTCTGAAGACAACAAACTCTGAGGCGATTATGGAATTCATAGATCAATTCATTATTACCAGGTTTGGTGTCCCAAATGCTCTTGTTTTTGATAATGCATCTTATTTTTCTGGAAATTCTATGTTTGAGTTCGCTATCAAAAGAGGGTTTAAATTGAAGTAATCTACAAATTAATACCCCCAAGGTAATGGTTTGGCAGAATCCACCAATAAAAATCTTATTAAAATCATCAAGCGAACTATTGAGCAGAATCATAAAAACTGGCATAAATCTTTGATATTTGCACTATGGGATGACAGAATAACACAAAAGGCCTCCATAGGCACTTTTCCATTTAATCTAGTATATGGGAAGGAAGCTGTCATACCAACCAATTTAGTACTTCCATTTCTAGCTTTAGTGCAGTTTATTGTAGAAAGTCCCTCATCTTCTATTCAACTAAGACATGATCAAATTTTAAAACTAGAAGAAGAAAGGGAAAATGCTAGAATTATACATGCAAAACATCAGAAAATTATCAAGTCATCTTTTGATTCAACTTCATCCAGTTCAAAGCAATTACAAGTTGGTGATCTAATTCTGAAATGGGACAAAGCCCATGAGGATAAAGGAAAACACACTAAGTTCCAGAAAATGTGGCTCGGACCATTTCAAATCAACGAGAAGATAGGCCCTTCCACTTTCATATTGCAAGATCTATCAGGTAAGAGAGATTTTCTTCCTGTTAATGGACTTATCTTGAAAAAATTCTTCAATTGAGGAGGTAACCCCTTCTCCCTCTGTAAATATTCAATTTTTAGCAAAATTTGTGTTCATAGTTTTTAGGATTATTGGAAAATAAAGTTGTAAGATGCCTTCCATTGGCCTTTGCTATACTGAAATTTTTTATCAAAATAAATAGTTTTGATATTTACTTTTAAAAATGGAAACCTTAAACAAAAGGAAAATTTCTAGGAAATTAGGTATATTTAGATTCTGAAACCCCATTTTATTTTTGTGAAATCTTCTCAAGATTTAGAAGTACTGTAAATCATTTTAATGTTTTCAAATGGCCTAAAAATGTTTATCGATACAAAAACAGAAACGGATTCAATATTAGCATCTTCAACTCTTACCCTGTCATCCATGCACTCTTAAGGAGAAAATCGTTCATCCCATTCATCAAATTTTATGATTACTCAGAGTGTAATTCTAAAATATATTTGATATAAAAGATAAGAGGTCTTATTACAAGCCTTCTTACCATGATCATTGGGGAATAGTTCAACTGACATTACCAATACTACATACCAAAACAGGGTAATGGATTATAATTATAAGACAAGGGGTCTCATCACGAGCCAGCTTGTTCAGTTAAATTACAACCAGTGAATGGCATTGTCAAACAGTTGGCCACCAAACCAGGACAATGGCTTTTTATCTTGCAAAATAAGAAAAAAGAAAAGTGATACAAAATATGAAGGCATATTTTTGGATTCATTCTTTTAATTATACTCTGAAATGGATGGGATAATGAACGATCAAATGGTTAAAAGGTATCCCTGTTGAGACTATAGACGTTTGCTGGTAGCAAAAGCTCTACCTATGACAAAGGAGTCATTATAAAGCTAAGTTGGAAAAGTTTTTTTTTTATCATTATCAACCAATTAAGGCTAATTTAAAAATTAGAATGTATTTAATTTTAACAAGAGAAGAAAATAGCAGAAATAGTTATTATTATATTTAGAATTTATATATACCTAGTTATATTAGAATTCTCCTCTTAGATAAGATTTCCATATAAAGAAAGTTTAAGTATTTCAACATTTCTCAGACATAACTGTTTCTCCAAGTGAATCACCAATTGTTGTGCTGTATAACAACCCCCCATTTCATAAAATTTTTCTTTCTAACTATAATATCAAATGGGTCCATTTTAAACATAGATGTGTGAATAAATTGGTATCATCTCATCATTAGAAAATTCTTGATCAAAAGGTCCAATTGAAATGTTATATTATAAACCTTTTGAACTATAATGAAATCGGTCTTATGAATAAATATAAAATTCTTTATTATTGCGATAAAGCGATCGCAAGATTGCATATCGCAACAATAAAGAAAACATAATGCATGAAC
Source organism: Pinus taeda (assembly GCA_000404065.3). Taxonomy (NCBI): domain Eukaryota; kingdom Viridiplantae; phylum Streptophyta; class Pinopsida; order Pinales; family Pinaceae; genus Pinus; species Pinus taeda. The sequence goes on from APFE030350431.1 coordinate 32,024, forward strand.
CCATTGACTTACTCCGATCTAAAAAGATAACAACTATTGGATATCGGGAAAGGCGAATAGCAAGTATAATAAAAGACCCTCCCCTATTTCTCCGATGCGATATCGCTATCGGCAATCGGAGGATGTAACACAGCGCATGTTTATGACACCTTTAAATCTCCCGATGCGATGTGTATCACCATTAGCGATCGGCGATTTTGCAGTAACATAAGTAATATGACCCGAGCCCATCCCCGATTAAGATACATTAAGCTGCGAGTTTCAAAACATATTTAAAAAAAGGCTTGCATGCATTATTTTGGATTATTATTAAAGCCTTGCCATTCATGTTACCAATCACCGATTGCGATTTACTTATGATTATCTGCCAAAAATCCAAGCCACACTTAAATCAATCATTCGGCATATAACCGATATGATGGGTATTTAAAACTCCTTTACCATGATTGACAGGTTAAGTGGCCAATTAATGAAGCAGTTATGCAGAGATCTTCCCTGAGATTGTATCTGCGGTAGCATCACTATAATCTTTCATTATTCACTAATTGATATAGTTTTTTCATATTGGCTCATACTACCTATTCTCTGTATCACGTTGGTTTCATTCCTTGTGCAGAACTCCGTCGAAAGAACAAATTCAAACCAAATGGGAAAGAAATCCAAGAGATCCGTGGCAGCAGCGGCTCCCGCAGTAACAGTGCAACCCACCAGTGATCCAGGATCAAGCAAAAAGGGTTTGATTTCAAACACTACGTGTCTTGGCCTTGGAAACACAAGTTGGCAAAGCATATACAATTTAACTGAAGCAGAGGAGCCTGAGGCAGTACTAGTACAAGCTAACGCAGATTCAACTAGAAAATCAGAAGCTTCCCTTAATGATTTAGCTGATTCATATTTGCACAGAATAGCAGCACATGAGAAAATTCTTCCATACACTGATGTAGTGCGATGGGCAGTAAAAGAGATCTCGGTTTTAAACAGAACATTTTGCACAGTTGACGGAAGGATTTTTGGCTCATTTCAGCCTGATGACTTAAGGAAAATGTATCACTTGCCCGAACCTCAAAAGAAATACAATAAAGCCTTTCTTGAAAAGTTCGCAAACGAGAATGATACTGAATCGGCCCCAATTCGGGAGTCGAAATAGAACCCCACAAGGCACAAACATGAATCCTCAGGTAAGTACTCTGCAGATTCATTATGTTCTCCTTACTGTTATGTCGGGGCAATGATGTGTAGAATTTGGGGATTGCACGATTCTACAAAGTTCACTATTGAAATGGTTCCTTTAATGGAAGCGACAGTTAACAGTGAAGTAACGGATTGGGTAAACATATTATTAGATAAATTAGCCACTGCAATTCTTGAATTTAGAGCAAAAACTCGCGTAATCGACAGGACTATTCCTCCTTTTTATTATAGTGCTTATATTATGGATACTCTTTGCTTCAATTCTGAATTTCCTATACTTGGGTGGAGATGGACTTCACAAGACCCCATACCAATCCACATTTATCATCAAAAGTTATGGAAGGCGCACTATAAGGACCACGTGTACCAAATATGTAATGGTTTCATGTTACCTATCTATTATGCCATTTTTGATAAGCCTTCCCCAAAGATTTCCACAGAAACAGAGGTTGACCTAACCACTGTAGGAAATTGGTTCGGGGAAGACAAATTCACATACATAAGGGTTTTTGGTAACCTTGCAAGACCTCATGTCCTTCCTCTGTATGTACCTGACAAGCTGTTAGCCCGAGAATTGGCCTACCAAATAACAACACTAGGAACATCCAAGACTCTTAGGAATTCTAAAAAGCAGGCTTGGCCTACTTTTCCTTTGAGATGTGGTGTTTATACTCTACACAATTACAAGCACGTAGAGAAGGAGGCAGAAAAAATAAACATGCTCAATCTTACAACCATTCCTAATAGGAAATTCGATCTAAGGAAAGTTGCCTATACTGTGCTTGAACAAGAAAAACTTACAAGATTTGATCACGAAAAAGATGAATTTGATGACCTGTTTTCTTCATCAGAATCATTATTCTAGGTACAAACGCTAGCCAAAATGAGATATAACGATGAAAGGCTAGTAGAATTTAATAGGATAGAGAACAGAGGTTGCAAACTCTACCTCTAGACTTATTAGCTACTACCCCAACAATCCAGTCAAGCGAGCCTGAACAACCAATTATTGATAAACCTCCTGCTATAGAGAATATTCTCGAAAGAAGAAAAGAACCAGAGCAGGAGAAAGAGTAGAAAAAAGAACAGGACAAGGGCAGCGAAAACATCAATGTGGATACTCAGATTGATCCCAAGCTCCTCCAAGAATGGCAAAAATTTGACTCTATTATAAGCAATCTGGAAGGTTCACAAGGTACCAGCACACCCAAAGTAATAGTCAGACAAGATACAGCGTCAACAACGGTTCCAATTAAAGGAACCAGTTGCCTACCCACCAGCACAGATGTAGAAATAATTCCAAAGGATCCATCCGATCAAATTAGTTGCAGATAGAAGAAATACCTCCATTAGATGTCTTTTACAGTCCCAAACACAGGGTTGTAGTGAAAAGACAGAGGAAAAGGAGAAGACTTGATCAATCTTCCCTATTTCCAACACAAATAGAGACAGCTAATGTAGTGTGGAAAGACGAGTTTAACCCTTCCGATGACCTTACAAAATTTTCTTAGTATGCCGGAGCTTATTCGACAGCCACTATGAATAAATCCTCGGAAGTAAGTAATCTACTTAAGGAAAGAGACCAAACAATTGTATCATTGCAGTTACAAGTGTCTGAAAGACAACAGAAAATTGAACAGCTAGAACAGCAACTATCAACACAGCAGCAGATAAACAATCAATTAAATAAGAAATTACTTGAGGAGAAAAAGAGGATAGACTCAAGAGCAATTGTTACACAGTAATTTGTCACTATTGGTCACCATCCCTGTTACCCCTGTTTTCGTACATTGGAGGATACATTCCGGGACCTGTGAGCAGTGACATAGCCTAAAAACACTTGCATTATGTTCCCATGAGTATGTACTTCATGTTCCCTGAAGACACCTTCTGCAAATTATCCCTGAAAGTGCCCTTTTTCCATTGGCGCAGGTACACAGTGTCTTATCCGCGCCAATCACTGAGATCCTCAAAAAGGGGCGCGCCCATTGGTGCTCTGTCCTAGAACAACACTCGCGCCAACTAAGTTTGGTAATGATTTTTGGCAAACGCGC
>APFE030350445.1:8638-27958 GCA_000404065.3 Pinus taeda
TTGCTCTTACATCCGAAGTAAAATCTATAATGCATGATATCAAAGCCACTAAGGTTGAATTGGATATTCCTCTTATCAATTTTCTCAAGGCACTTTATCCTACTTACTCCAATTATCTTGAGTCATTGCAAGCAAATGGAAATATCAAATATATTATCTTTGACTCTCCTATGAAAAAATTTGTTGAAAGAGAAATCTTTTTGAAAGAAGACAGCCCCTGAATCTTCTGAAGAGGTTGTGTGTCTTGCTCAAGATTCTTCCAAAGGAAGAGGTGGTCGAAGAGGAAGAGGAAGAAATTTCAGAGGCGGTGGGGGTAGATACTCTCAAGGAGAAAAGTCAGATTTGCACTACATACACTGCAAAAGAAATGGATCACATGATGCCTCCACATGCAAGTTACCTTGGGAAAAAATTGAGCAGCAAAGAAACCAACCCAAAGGTAAAACTAATGACATAGAAAAGGTAAAGCACCTGAATCTACTCATTATGTTGTGGCACAATGTAATATTGGAGTAAATGAAGACGTATTTAATGCTTCACTTGCTTCTTGGAAAAATGATTGGTTGCTTGATTCAGGAGCAACTTGCCACATGACTCATAGAAAATATTTTTTGAAGAATTTACTAACAATGTTGATGGAGCAGTGTACTTTGTAGACCAATCAAAACTCAAGCCATCAGGGCTTGGCACAATCAGGCTTAAATTGCCTAGTTTTCTAGGCTTTCTTCTGCATCATGTTCTATATCTCCCACAACTGAAGAGAAACTTGATGTCCTTGGTCCACATCCACCAGCAAGGTCACTCCATTCATATGTTTGATGGCAAGCTTGAGGTGAGAAAAGCATCTGACCACTCACTTGTCATGAGGGGGATAGAAGAAGAAAGGCTTCTCAAGCTGCAGGGTACCTCTGCTTGTGCACAACATTTCTCATACAATTCTCATTATGAAGAAGGTACACTTCCATCAAGTTTATTATGGCATGCTATATTTGGACATTTGAACTGTGACAGCCTCCGCTTGTTGAAGAAAAATGGTGTTACTAGTTTGCCTACAATTCCTAGGAAACTTAAGCAATGTGATACTTGCATTCTAGGAAAGCATAACAAACAGTCTTTTCATGATTCACATTCAAGAGCACATAGAAAAATTGAACTTATTCATTCAGATTTATGTGGTCTAATGCATGTTCCTTCTGCAAATGGAAATAAATATTGATGACATTTATTGATGACTACACCAAAATGTGTTGGGTTTATTTATTGAAGAACAAATATGATGCTTTTCAAACATTCAAGAACTTTCACACATGGATTGAAAATGATGCACAATCTCATATTGGCTCTATTTGCATTGATAATGGAAAAGAATACACTTCAAATGAATTTGAAAACTATCTTCGCCAACATGGGATCAAACATCAAACAATTGTGCCTTATAATCCCCAACAGAACGATGTAGCTGAAGGAATGAATAGGACAATATTAAATATGGTACGCTTCATGTTGTTCTTCAAAAATGTAAAAATAATGTTTTGGGTTAATGCAGTTCTATGTGTTGTATATATAAAGAATAAATGTCCATCTAATGCTATCAGAAACAAGACTCCCTATGAAATGTGGTATGATCACATTCCTTTGGTAATGCATCTCAGGGTCTTTGGGTCCACCTGTTATGCCTTGATACCAAAGGTACATAGAAACAAACTTGGTGCAAGAAGTCGTAAGTGTATCTTCCTGGGGTATTCAAACACCTTCAAAGCATATCGTCTCTATGATGAAGTTAATAAAAAGTTTGTTGTATCTAGAGATGTAATATTTCTTGAATCATCCAAAACTGACAATGTTGTTGAGGGGCAACTTGATCGCTTGGAGAGATTCGCAAATGCAAGCTTTGGGAGCTGGAAGCTTGCTTCCAGAATTGATTATATTTATTGATCTTCAAAGCTTCATTTCTTACTTTAATCTCCTTGAATATATCAAATATGCTCTGTTCTTTCTCCCTTGTGGTAGATGTACTGGTTTTCATAGCTTTTTGTTGATCCTTTGAAGTTGTCGAAGTGGTAGGAGAAAGTGTATTATGGTCACCTACTAGTGAGGAAAGAGGTGTTTCTTTAGTGGTGATAATCTCCTCTTAATCTGAATCCTTGCTTAGCATTAGTTTGAAGTTGAGCTTGGTCCTCTTCCTGTACATGATTTTGAAGCCTTCACTGGGAATTTCAGTCACTGATGGTGACTCCTCTTCTCTGTTCCTCTTTCTTGTTTTCTCCTGTGTGATGGGAGTCTATAATGTTGAAGTTGATACCAACTGCTCCTCTGCCTCTTGGAGAGTGTTTTCAGTCCATTCTAGTTGGTTCTTGTATTTCTCAATCTTTGGTCTGGATTTATGAAAATAAGGAGTACATTTTTTCTCTACTCTTAACTTGGAGATGACCCCTAATGGATCATATGACCATGTGAAACTAAGGCTGAATTACATCTCTTTCAGCAATTTGTCTGCTTCTTCCCCTGTTGCCCTACTGTTGCAAATGAAAGGTCCTATTTGAGTTTTGATTTTGAATTGATATTTTTTCTTGGTAGATACAAAATGAATTTCATCCACAATGAGCATTTGCTTGATGTATTTTAAGGCAAAAATCCTCATTGAGAGCAATTTTGGTAGCTTGTACGGAGCAAGTTCACACCCATATATTCTTAGCTTTGTGTAATTTTGGTAAAGATACCAATCTCCTATTTTAATTTGGTCTGATAACTGCAAAATTTTCCTGATTTCTTCACTGATTCTTGGCTCTAGAGTGTTTCTTAGGAGACTGAGTGATGGATGTACAAACATTTCTATGAATTGTTTGTATGAATACTATTTTTGCTCCTTCATTACCAGCATAGTCTAGAAGATGACTGATTGTTGATTTCCATCTTCATCCAACTTTTGTAAGGCAAGTTTCAAGTTGTCTCCCCGAAAATATAAAAACATATATACTAACACAGAAGCATATTTAAATACTTCCTTAGTTTGAAATTTGACAAATTTTTCATGGATGGAGTCTATAATAAATTGGCTAAAGTTGAACAAGATGGAAGGCTTGGAATCTGCAAATAAAATAGAAAGGAAACCTACAATAGCCTCATTTACCCACTGATCTAATTAATAACCAAGGAGGTAGGAAGTGACAGTGATGATGTGCTCAACTCTCTCAGAGAAAATGGAGGATGGATAGGGAGGATTTTTCTTGGGTAAAGGGGCATCTTCAGTCGAGAAAAGCTCAAGGGTTTTGGATCTTTTTGCAAAGTCCAATTTTTGGTACAATTCAGTGAGGGCTTCATAAGGGAAAGGAGTGGTATTCTTTGCAACAAGAGCTTGCATCATTTGATCTATTGATTGGGAAGTTATGGTAAATATAATTTCTCATGTTGGGGCAATAACAACTCTTTAGCTAGGTAGATAACAAGCATGACATTTTTCGACGAATTCAAGGGCAATGTGGGTGCGGGGAAATATATAATGGGGTAAACTGGATTCCCACAATCCAATATCATCAGACTTGTCAAGAACTTGTCTTCAATCCAACAATACTTTTCAAATAGATCAAATTCAAACAGTGTTTCATGGATTTTGTAGTCCCTGTCTGCCAGAGGTATATGGTGAATATCGATGGGAGGGTGGATCAGAGGACTTATGGGTTCTTCTTGTGCCTTGTCTTTTGGAGGCATGATCAGATAAGGGAAAGAGCACTGACGGAATATTAATTATGTAGGTTTGCAGGGTACAGAGAGGGGCTTAGGTTCAAGACAACAGGAACAGAGGCGCTGGCTTGAAATTCAATTAGCTGGTAAGATTTCACGGCCGAGTAAAACTGTTGAAATTTGAATCAACACACCTGTAATAGAAAAACGTTAATGGCAGTGTATGAATGGGCGAAAGGAGGGAGTTTATAGCTTTCGGGCTTTCCCGTTGATGATGGCGTGGGTCTGTTACATTAACAGTTAAGTAATTAAATTACTTAACAGATTGATTTTGGAGGGAGTGGATGTGATTAGCGGGAGCAACGGGTAGATGAGGTGGCGGGAGGAGATTGGCGGGAGTGTAATAGATAGGGCAGTGTTTTTCTGTGGCAGAGAAAACAGTTTTGAGAGGGGGGAGGTGGTTAACAGTTTTGGCCAAGGGGGGGTGTGAAATCACGGAACAGTACCATGTCGCGGTGGGTCCAAGTTCGAATATCGCCCATTTCGGACCTCCCCCCGACGGTAAATTTTGGATGATGAGGGGGGGCCGAAACGTAATGTATGTCATCAGATGTAAAAGGGTGGGTTCAGATGATGGGAGAAGTGGCGGCATATTATCGTGATGTGATGGGTGTATGGTGGGGTAGGGAAATGTATTTAATGGGATATGATTGGATGTGTGGTGAGGGAGGCGAATGAATGAAAATATGAGCGGCGGGGTGATTTTTGGGTAATGAAACTTTAGGAATAGTGGAATAATATACCAAATATTATTTGATATATCGAACTTTAGAGTAATACTTTAATCCCTTTGCCTTTCTTCTGCGCATGAAAATATATTTTAAATTCAACCTAGGATAAAACTCTCATGCTTATCCTGAAATCATCATTGTGTTTCTACCTACCGACGTAGGAGGTTGACGAAAATGGGGTGGTAATCTGGAATAAGACTATTGGTTAACTTTGTAACGAATCAGTTTCACACAAATAGATTATGTACGTGGATTTTCCCCCTGAGGGTCCCACTTATCTAACCAATCACTATCTATCCCTCGTTGACTTCTCCTTTTATCAAGCACTTCAATCCGCATTATTGATCTTACTTCTCCAGATCCAACAGATATTGCATCGTCCACTCACCAACTAACACAGATGATCTCCACTGTCGATGTGACCCGTCCAATCGAACGGCTATCGCGTGATCTTGTGTAGATTCTTACATGACCAATATCAAGTCGAGAGCACACGAGAAAAGTAGTTTTCTCGTGCTACGTGTCACCCACTTAGGCTAATTGCGTGAAATTTAGGAATATCGCTTACCACCCTTAGGACGCGTGAGATACCACTTCTCACTTATTGAATACTACCACGTGCTTAATTCAAAATCTTAATAAAGATGCTTAAGGAAATTTTAACGCTTAAGCTCACTATTAATCATTAACACTAATCGACTGTGAATTATAAATAAAGTGTTTAAACAGAGAAAAATACCCGATTAGGGTCCAGAACACCGATACACAGCTACAAATGAATTTCTGCACCAAAACAGTGTGTCCACACCACACTCAACCAATTATTCAACAAAATGGAAAGAACAGAGTCTTGGCCCTTTCGACTCGATTACAACAGTTTGTCTGGCCTCTGTTTCAATCTCAAACCCTATCTCTCACTCAAACTCTCGCTTACTCACTCTGTTCTCGATCATCTCATCTCTCTGTCATTACATTCTTTCCTCTTTTACAAATCAAATCCTATCCTAACTGCATTGACAACTCAATCTCCATTCTTATCAACTCAACCATTAAATCCCTATTCTCAAGCTCTGATACACACCTATACTAACAACTTATCTCCTATTCTAAAAATAATACAATAATTATTACAATAATTGAGATAAAGATTAATTTGAGAGATCCAACCCTCTCTATTAAAACTGATTTTTGACCACTCAGGTCAATGAAATTCATCTCTTGTTAGCCACAACATGTGAACATATAATCACATTGCTGGCTAAGTCTAGATTCTCCTGCATCACCTACCCTTTCTCATTTCAATTCTTTTTCTAAGCTAACATTTTTTCTTCATGCTTTGCAGGGTGCATTTAGACTAGCAGACCCAAATCACCTTTTTTTCATGAAAATCTACCTTATCCTATCACTTATTTCGCTATTGATTTAGATTAAACTATTGAATCAATTTTATTTCTACCTACTTACTGATTTACCAAGATTACATTGTTTGGTAAACCTTTATTCACTAACCTATTCAACAAAAATTTAAATGTGGTCAATCATGATTAGACTATATGATTTGAACATAACTTTAGTCATTGTGGCATTCAAAAACAATTTGCACACAACCTTATTTGATAATGAATTAAAAGAACTAACTTATCAGTAGTGGTACTTAGACTTGCAACACTTTCCGTATTATTTTATATTTTTTCTTTTGTGGGGTTCTTATTTTTTATTTATTTTTATCATACCCTCTTTTCATTTTATTTTTTCATATATTTTGTGAAATCATTTGAATATTCAAATTATGTACAATATGAAATTACAAATACAAAATACTCAATCACCTTGATATCCTATAATTTATAGGACCCTAACACACACATCAGAGGGTTTGATAGGCATCTGGTGATAACCTGAATTCAAGTCAATCTTGCTGAAATATTTGGCCCCCTTGAGTTGGTCAAGAAGGTCATCAATCTATGGGATTGGGTTCCTATTCCGAACAATGATCTTGTTCAATGCTCAGTAGCCAATACAAAGCCTCCCAGTCCCATCATTCTTCTGTACCAATACAATCAGGCTGCCACAGGGTGATGAGCTTGGCCTGATGTGCCCTTTCTACAATAGTTCCTGAATTTGCCTCCTGATCTCATCGTTCTCCAAAATAGAGCGGTGATAGATCGGCCCATTAGGCAGCGGCACACCTAGGGTCAGATCGATGGAGTGCTTGACCTAACAGTGTAGAGGTACCCCTGTAAGTGAGGTGAAAATATCCTTGTACTCCTCCACAACCTTGTCCATATGTTGTTGCTGTGCAGAGGAGCCCTTCCTGGAAGATGTGGCCACGACCTTCCTCTTTCCCTAAGGGCGAATCATAAGGAAAACAAATTTCCTGGTCTGGGAAATGATCTTATTTCATTGCTTTGCAGTGATAAAATAGGTGGTGGTAGGCAGGGCTACCTCTTGTATCCTATACAACTTGTTGGCCAAGGTAATAATCATAGAGCGAGGTCTAGACTCATATACAACATGTCACTTACACAAGTATGGTTGTCCTAACAATACATCACAAACTTCAAGAGGAGCAACATCACACAGTACCTCATCCGTGAAGAGCTTAATGTTGTAGGGAAGGCAGAATTGTTGGCTGACGTGAAGATCTCATCCTTAGTGAAACCACCCAGTGGTGTATGGCTGTGGATGTGCTGCAGTCTTTAGGCCCGACCACTTCACAACCTCTGCTGAAATGAGGTTCTTTTGGATCCCGTTGTCAACAATGAACTGTACTAGAGAACCCTTCACCCACATTTGTGGGTGGAAGAGGCGTTCCCACGCCTCTAGATCTTCAGGTTCAATCTTCTGGATCTTGGTGGTGGCCAAGGTGGCACTGGGCTCCCCATCAATGCTCTGCTTCCCCTTGTCAGTTCCTTTATCGGGTTATGATTCAGAGTCGGAATATGCGTCTGATTCAGAAGCCTTCATCTCTGCCACCAGTGACTATTTGGCTCGATACTCACTTGTATTGTGAATGGAGCTCTTATGGAACTCACACCATTTTCCTGTGTCCTTGTTTGTCTTAATGGTGTTGTTATTTGCTTGCAGCTTCAGTGGGCTGTCCTGGGTAGCCCTGCCTTGGCTTGGTCCTTTTTTCTATGGTTTGGGGCGCCTTTTCCTCACTTTGGATTCTCAGATCCAAAGTCCTGCTTCTTATGTTTAAACTTCTGATCAATCTTGATAGTGTACTGGTACATCGTGCCGAGTGAGGAAATGTCTAGGAAATCCATCTCAACCTGTATGTACTTGTGTAGACAGTCGCGGTACTTGAGCACCAAATGCCGCTCAATATCCTTGATATCCAGCTTTGTACAAAGGGTATGGAAAATATTTTTGAACTCTAGCACATCTTGGTCCCTTCCTTGTCGTAGCGTGATCCACTTTATGTATTTATCTTCATAGCTCCCGACAGGGTAATATTTTTCCTTGATGGTGTCTTGGAAAGAATCCCAAGTGGGTGCAGCTGAAAACAATGAGGGTTCACTCTCGTCCTTTTGTTCACAATAGGTTTGCCACCATTCCTTAACGTGTGGGGCGGCTTTGAGAAGTGCAAAAGTAATCTTTTCCCAATTGGAAAAGTCATGAACTGAAAAATATCCTTCCAATGGATTTAACCATTTATCTACGGCGTCTGCATCTATCAGGCCTTCAAATATGGGAATATCAAAGTTAATTTGCACCTTAAAAGGAGTGGTGCCTCCAAAGTGGTTGCTGGATGAAGATGCATTGTCTGTGGGTAGTCGTCGAAGGATCTGGGAAAAGTTATCCATCATCGCGTCCCTCTGTCGCTCGAGGGCTTCCTCAAGCAACATTTTGAAAGGATCTTCTACCCCATCGTCTTTCTTTTCTTCTGCCATGGGAGGCCGTCGGGATTTGCGAGGCTGATCTTGCAAAGGTTCAACTAGATCAAGCCCTAACTCCTTATATCCCAATCTTGTTGGGGACATGCAAAGAAAAATAGAGAAAGAGCATACTGATCTGACACCACTAATCCAGATTTAAACAGGAACGCAAAAATTAGAGACATAACCATAAATACAAAGATGCAGTGCAAATAACACTTCATTTCATTAATATCAAATATTGAAATATGCTTACAAACAGAATGGAAATAAGACTAGCTCGGGCAATGGTAGCTTATCTCTGCGAAGAGATGTGGCGGCTACATGCCTTTGAACTATGTTACAATGAGGCTCAAAGGCCTATTTATTATTGAGAAATAATGGAAAACCCTAAACATCCAAAAACCTAACCCTAGGAGATGAAGCGCCAAAACTATGGGCCCCGTTTGGGTAAATTGGTACATCAACTTCCCAGGGTCGTAATTTTGGCGTACGATCTCCGTTTGGTTATCATAATACCTCGTTTCGAAGATCTCAAAGAGAAGGCGGAAAAAAAATTAGCAAGCCAATCTAGGACGTTTTCAGCCTCTCCACTTTCCTTAAATATTTTGTTTAGGTCCTCAAAACGGCTCCGAAAGTTCAAGACCTGAAAAACTGCCAAAAATAGTAAACTATGCTACAATTAAGGAAATCGAAAAACTGAAAGAGATAGTGTTGGGCGTCCAAGTGGAATAGGTGGGTGGCCACCAATATCAAACTAGATCAATGAGATATAAAGGCAAGTTATGAGGGCATATAAATGTTGCTTGTATATCTAGAAGAGAAAGCTCTTGTTGATGTATTTCATGGAAGAATCTCTAGAGTTGGGAGACATAATGCATATCCATATGTTTTTTGCAAAAGCACAAGAAGCTTATAAGTGAAGATTGAAAATTTGATGAAGTGAATGGGAAAATAAAAACATTAGATAAATTTTGAGGTAAAAAATGGACCTCAAAACAAAAAGGTACAACCAAAATCAATTTTATAAGAACCAATATGATTCAAGATGATGATATCAACCATGGGGAATGATTCATCATTTTGTAGTTAAAATGTAAAAAGATTAAAAAAAAAAAAAAAATTACTTTTTCAACTTATCTCCCTACAATTTTACTCAAATTTTGAGTGGGAGCACTCATTGGATGAGGAATTTAATTGCTCATCCAAGTAGTACCCATGTTGCATACTTTCGATGGACCTGCTACACAAAAAATGAGAAATACATGAAAAAATGTGATTGCAATCATGTTTTTCATGTATTTCTCATTTTTCGTGTAGAATCATCCATCAAAAGTATGCAACATGGCTACTCCTTGGATGAGGAATTAAATTTCTCAACCAATGAGTGCTCTCGCTTGAAATTTGAGTAAAACAGTGGGGAAATAGTTGAAAATATGAGTTGAAAAGTAGTTTTTTTTTCTTTTTTCCCTCCAAAATTTGATGATATAATCTAATCCTATTTTCTTATTGTCATTATTATTTTATAATAGTCCTTAGGAGACAAATTTTAAAGTACATGAGTGCTTGTGCCTTGTTGGTGAAAGATAGTTGAGAGTGACAATTGTATCGAAACTCCGTCAGAGAGAATTGCCACGAGACATGGCCGCATATATTGGTGTATCTTTCACTAGTGGTAATTGTCTAAGGTCACGAACAAGGATTATAGAGCGTCCACCAAATAGGGTGGTTTTATTGGATGGGAAATCCTCGCATAAGAGTTCATCAATTTGAGCAAGCACTTTAGGGCCAATGAAGCTCATCTCATCAATGAGAATGTATTTGACATGTTGAAGTTTTTCTTGGAGATTTAGAAGAGACTGACCTTCCAAAGGTTGCATAAAGGAGATAGGGATGCGAAGACTAGAGTATATTGTTTGGAAGGTTGCAACACCAGTTGGAGCAAGCAAGAGTAGAGGGATTTCTCTATTGGTAGAGCTAGTTAGGAACATATCATTGAGGCAGCTAATCAAGAAATGTTTTCCAGTCTGCGTAGTACCTTGGACCATCATATTTAGTAGTGTGATGGAGGCAATTGTGTGAAAAGTGGGACAGTATGATATTGAAAGTCATGTTTTGGCTTGGGGACAAGGAGGCAATGGAGTGTGGATTTGGTGAGGGGAGATGGCGGAGTTGTATGCAGGAGCGATTGAATTCTATGAAGCAAATAGAAGTCTCTTGCAAGTTTGAAGGAATAAGAGAATGGGCCCAATTATGGTTTTCATCAAAGCCACGGCGGCCAAGAATGTCAAGTTCATCAAGGAAGATATTGTTACCTGGGTGGAGTTGATAAATGAATTGTCATTCTTCCAAGTCCATCGAGTGTTGGTGTTACATTTCAGGAATAATGGCATCATCAAAGTCAACAAGAGGTGGCTCTTCAAGTGCACGATGGACATGTCATGCATGATATGTGTGTTTAACTTGTTTCCAATGTGAAATAATTTCCTTGTCACTTCCACCAATATCATCAGACAGTTTGTGAAAAGGGTCGCGCAAGAGTAGTTCACTCCAACAGAAGTCTACATAGCAGTCTACATCTTGAGATGGGATGGAAGTGTACCGAGGTAGGACACATATGACCATGGAAAGGAAGATATGTTTCCATGGTGTTTTTTTTGTGAGAGGAGAGCAACTAGGACCGTGCGACTTCAATAAGAGACAATGACTCAATCGAAGGAGGTATTTGCATGTGTGAATTGATGAACGGTGTTGTTGGAATTTTTCCATACAAGTTATTTGCAACACATCTGAAAAACTATTTTCTTAACATTAAGGGAGACAAAAGAACGGCTACACACCAATATCCCTATCAAAAATTATTTCAGTTAGGATTTTGCGAATGACAACAACCATAGGGGCATCGAGAGGATAAATTTGTGCAAGTTGTCAGAGAATTTGTTGGTAGCTTTCATACTTTGACTCTGCTTTTCCTGAATATTTGGATATGTAGTTTAAGACAGCATGATGCGAGAGGACAGGTTGGAAATCAATGTTGTCCCTCCAAATAGTAAGCATATGAAGGTTGTGGACATTAAGCTTATCACCATTCCTAGAAACGCTATATGTTTTTTAGTTGGAAGCATCGATGTGCATAGAAGAGGACTCGTGCAATTCCTAAGGGACTCCATAGCAGCAAGATGTAGTAGTGTTTTTTTTGTGAAGACATGTAGAGGAATGACAATTTGTGTGGCATTGGACATAATTGATAAGCGCCTTGTAGGCTTGGATCTCGTTGGAGGCAATGATATCATTTTTTGCAAAAAGGCAGGGATCTGAAGGGTCAACAGATGTATTCTTGGATTTCTCTATTGGAGGTACCAAGGGTTCCAAGCACTAATGTATGCATCAAAGAAACACTTGGCATTAGCAACGTTGCATTCATTGGTCCAGTAGAGGTTGTCCATATCAGGTGCATTTTCCAACCATAGGAAACCATGTATATGTGCAGATCCTCTATGTTGCCAAGTCATTTAAGGTAGATATGTGGATCTCGTCATTGTCATGGTCTAGAAGGTCAAACTTGAGAGATTTCTCAGTGCCATGTGTGTTGTTGTATTGATGTAAGGGTGTCTTTTCAAGGGCCCCACCCTGTATTGACCAATATTTTTGTGATGGTTTGAGTGCCTTGAAAGGGAGGGTTGTTGAAGTAGCAGCGCTATTCATATTGGAGGTTACAAGTTGGTCCCCTATCAGGGAATTTGATGGCAAGGTGGAGGAATTTTTCGAGGATGACATGGCATGGAGAACTTGTTCAGTGGAAAGAATAAGAGGGTTTGGCTCTCCAGTTAGAGGTGTTGCATGGTGGATAATTTCAGGTTGGATGACACAAAGCAACCTGTAAGAAATAAGAATTGTGAGAGAGGAGGAGAATAGGAAAAGAGAAAGCATATATAGTAGATGCAAAAGAGGGACTTAAATGGAGAGGAAGGCGAGGAAGGTAGGAGAGTAAGTTGCAAGATATAAATATCGATGGAAGGATGTGCAAGAGAAAAATGGAGCCTAGTTGAAGATCCCTAGATGTTGCAAGCGTTGTTTTTTCACGATACTGGAGTCTAGGATAGAATCTTAAATCACTGACGCTACCAAATCCAAGTATCACAACAAACTACTTTGAAACAACTAAACCATATACAACAGTAAATCTACTATAGCACAATATATACAACTTCTTACAAATTTATACAATAACCCAACTTCGTTATATTAATCAAACTGATAATACAACAGTCTAGGACACCCGTACCAGGGATAACGGCCCTCATACATCCCTTGATACAAGACAACAACAACTAGGGCTTGGTGTATGTCGTGATGACCACCAATCTACCTTGAACAAGACAACCTTGACCTACATGTTGATGTGGCACCCCTCATCCTTTTCATTGCATGCCCTAAACACATATGCCCAGTCCTTTGGCTCTCGATCTACAACAATTCCAATCTGCCACTATCAATGAACCAACTCCATTAGGCCACTGCACTCATCGTCAATTTCTCTCTAGTTGATCGCTCATCCTTCAACACATCAAGACTATTTTCGAGTTGTTCACGACTTCGTTTGTGAAAAACTCTCAACTGCCCACTACTACTCCTCAACTCTTTTGGGACTTTCTTCCCACTATTGTTTTCATGTGTTTCCTGATGAAGACACACTTATGGCTGGTGGGCTTCCCACTGTCATTTTCGAATGTCCTTCTCCAACAATGAACTTAGGGCATGGAGGACTACCTAACTTCTGTTGTATATGTCCTTCCCCACAATGCAAGTCTAGGGCTATAAACTACTCCTGGTTGATCATACCTATCAGCTCTTCTTCTGCCAATTCTAACAATCCTTTAGTCCTTCAAGAGACTTGTTCCTTAAGGCTTGAAGCAAGCCTCTAAAGTGATCCAAAAGTTATTCTTTATGTTGCTCCAACTCTATTAACTTGGTCCACTCTCATGCTACCATCCAACACACTACGAGCATCCTATATAATGTCCTCTCCTAGGATCTCCTCATCCACTAGCATCCAAAGATCAACAAGATGACATTTATCACTCATTGTTGCTACCTCCTTGTCCTTGACATCTATGCATCCACTATATTGTTCATGTCACACCAACAACCCAAAACCGCTGCTCCAAAACCAATTGTATTTCTTGTCCAAACTTTCACCTTATTTTTTTCCCTCCCTTGACCTCCAATACACCTTGGGCACCTCCACAGGGCTCTCAATTATCTTGGGTTGCTACAACAATTAGGGTTGTCTCAAGGCACAATAAATATCATTGTTTGAAGCCTCATTGACCCATGTCTAGAGGTTGCAACCTAGTGTGACCTCCATCCTCAAGGACTCACAACCCTCCAACCTCCTCCAAATAGTGTTGTCTATTACATCACTTCTGCGACCACCTATAAAAGGGATACACCATACCAAAACATAGAAATATCCTCACACTTGTAACCTCTGAACTATCAACTAGGATATGCACATAAGTATGCTCAAAAACAAGCCCATACATGTCCTCCAAGTCTCTTGTTGGGTGCCTCATACCTGCAACCTGCTACTCAAGGAATATGCACCCTTAAGGGACCCAAAACTCGTGCTTCTTGCCCTAGCATCCTACTTCAATCTCATTTTCCAAATGGCAAAGTTGTTCTTGATGGAAGATTTCACCTAGATGTTACTTAATAGCCTCAATGAAACCTCTTATTTATATCATTCATGTGTGGCACAACTAGCCCTCTTCTAGGGTTGTCCTAAACTAGGGCAACCATGATTTTGTGCCACTTATCCCACATATAAACATAAAAAATTCATATCTCCACTTTGACACATCCTTTTCACATGCTTTGAATTGCTCCTTAATCCTCTATGAATTCCCTTCAATCTCCATGTGCCAAATCATCAATCCTCATCACAGTTTCACACCCACATGCTTGGGTGCAAATCCCATAGGCTTGGGTTATTACCCCACAAGTCACTTTTGTGTGCCAATTCCTCCACAACCCTCTAGCCTAAGGTTTGGAGTACCTACCAAGCTATAAATCTCAACACTCCCTCTTAGAGAGGTACTTCCAACACTATGGATTATCCATCAACATCACCGGAAACACTAGCCCATCTAGTGTCCATCATTATAGCATACTTTGTAGAATGAACCTTGCAATCTCGGTAGTGCCTCTACCTCTTCTCATCAGAACTTGAAGACCTCAAACTTCCATAGGGCTACTCCCTTTGAAGCTAGACTCCCTCGAAGTGTACATGATATCCATTGGATCAACATGTCACTGATCTTGTGTCCTACAATGTCAATCCGAGTTTCATTCAAACACAGGCCATCATCACCGTAACCAAGTCCTACAACCACTCATCCTCCTAGATCAAACACAAATCATGCACATCCCTCCAATCTCGAATATGCAAGATCATGATCCAATGAAGAAACTAAATTTCCAATCTACAGTCCATCACATGGAGAAATATCAATCATACCAATCTCGTCCATTCCAAAGAAATCCTCGAGTCATCCCAACGATTCATGGGGAATCATAGGAAGTCCATGGTCAACGACCTACCCTACAAAAAATTGTTGTCCAACGGGCTCACCACCAAATACTAGTATATCTTTCTTCCAAGCCGGTCAAGACCACATCTCCATGTATTTAGTTGAACCCTTTGCTCCATGATCTAAACAATCTCAACTCCCTCTGATTTGCTTCATTGTGCACACTCTGATTCAATGGCCCTTTAAAGTAGCATTGATACCATGTTTTTTTCCCACAATATTGTAGTCTAGGATAGAATCTTAAATCAATGTCACTACCAAATCCAAGTATCAAAACAAACTACTTTGCAACAACGAAACAATATACAACAGAAAATCTACTTGCGCGCAATATATACAACTTTTTACAAATTTATACAACAACCCAACTTCGTTATATTAATCAAACTAGTAATACAATAGTCTAGGGCTCTCGTACTAGGGATAATGGACCTCATGCATCCAATAATACAAGACAAAAAAAACTAAGGCTTGGTGTATGTCATGATGACCAACAATCTACCAAAACAAGATAACCTTGACCTACTTGTTGATGTGGCACCCCTCAGCCCTTTCAGTCCACATGTTCTGAACACATATGTTCAATCCTTTGGCTCTCGATCTGTAGTAACTCCAATCTACCTCTATCAATGAACCAACTCAATTAGGCCACTGAACTCGACTTCACCTACTCTCTAGTTGATCGTTCATCCTTCAATGCATCAACACATCGATACTCCTGTCGATTTTTTCACAACTTTGTTTGTGAACAACTCTTAGTTTCTCACTATTGTTCCTCAACTCTTTTGGGACTTTCTTCCCACTAGTGCCTTCTTATGCTACCCGATGAAGACACACTTAGGACCAAAGGGCTTCTCACTATCACCGTTGAATTTCCTTCTCCAACAATGAACTTAGGGCATGGAGGACTACCCAATTTTGTTGTAGATGTCCTTCTCCACAAGGCAAGTCTAGGGCTACAAGTCTAGGGCTACAAACTACTTTTGGCTTATCAGACCTATGAGATCTTCTTCCACTTCTAACAATCCCTTAGTCCCTCAAGAGACTTGTTCCTTAGGGCTTGAAGCAAGCCTCCACAAGTTATTATTTAAGTTGCTCTAACTCTATCAACTTGGTCCACTCTCATGCTTCCCTCCAACGGTCCACGAGCATCCAATACAATGTCCCCTCCTAGGACCTCCTCATCCACTAGCATCCAACCATTAACAAGATGACATCTACAGCTCACTGTTGTTTCCTCCTTATCCTTGATTTATGTGCATCCACTAGACTGGTTAGGGAACAACAACAATCATAAACCACTTCTCCAAAACCCATTCTATTTCTTTCTAACCATTCACCTTCTATTTTGTTCCTCCCTTGACCTTTAATACACCTTGGGCACCTCCACATGGCTCTCAACTATCTCGGGATACTATAGCAATTAGGGTTTCCTCAAGACACAATAAATATCATTGTTTGAAGCCGCCTCGATCCTTGTACACCTACATTGTCCTTCAAGAGGTTGCATCTTAGTGTGACCTCCCTCCTGAAGGCCTCGTGGCCCTCCAACCTCCTCCAAACAATGTTGTCTGCTACAACACTTCAATGACGACCTGTGACAGGGATACACCATACCAAAACACATAAATATCCTCACACTTACCTCTGAACCAGTGGTTAGGATATGCACATACATCTACTCCAAAACAAGCCAAGACAATCCTCCAAGCCTTTTTTTGGGTGCCTCAAACCTGCGTCCTTGCTGCTTAAGGAATCCACACCCTAGATAGACCCAAACTCATGCTCCTTGCCCTAGCATCTTACCTCAATATTGTTGTCCAAATTACAGAGGTATTCTTGATGGAAGATTGCACTTAGATGTTATCTAATAACCTCAATGAACCTTGTTATTTATATCATTCATGTGTGGAACAACTACTCCTCTTTTAGGGTTGCCCTAAACCAAGGCCGACTTGATTTTTTGCCACTTTTCCCACATATAAACTTCAAAAATTCATATCTCCACTTTCACGCATCCTTTTCGTGTGCTTTGAATTTCTCCTTGCTCCTCTAAGGATGCCCTTCGATCTTCATGTTCCAATCATTAATCCTCATCACAGTTTCACACCAACATGCTTGGGTGAAAATCCCACAGGCTTGGGTCTTAACCCACAAGTCAATTTTGTGTGCCAACTCCTCCACAACCCTCTAACCTAGGGTTTGGAGTACCTCCCAAGATACAAATATCAACATCAAGGGCATTGTGTGGTTAATATAGCAAGACAGTATGCTTATGAGTTCCATCAGAAAGAGAGAGATAGTAGTGGGGGACTGCATCCTTTCCTGGGAAAATATGCTCGATGGCAACCACTTGGAAGATTTTTTGTATCTCAGTAGAACTAGCCATCAATAGCTAAAGTGAATTGTTAGTCAATGTTGGATCCATTTGTTAGCATTATGGATAATGTGTTGTCCTTGATGGCAACCTCTTTATCAAATATGTCTTTGAGCTCAACTTAGTTATAATATGATGATTATAGAAATTTTATAGATGACATGATTGATGGTATAAATGTTACAGAGGATATGGAAGAGAATTGACAGCTCAGTCATAGGATGCATGAAAAATGTGAAGTTTGAAAAGTATATGTGACTCCTGTGAAGAATAGTCACATACATATGCATGTTATGTGAACAAAAGTTGCATACATAATTTGAGCCATGGAAATAAAATAAAAAATAGGAGCTATTACCATGGTAATTTCCCATAGTACTGTGATGATAGCTTGTATTTGATCCTATCAACAAATACCAACAATGTTACCAACAGACTTGCTTGTGGTATTGGAAAGACAAAAAGCTATATAAGGGGAAAGAGATCAAGAATTTGTGTTTGCAATGAAATAGATTATTGATGTGTGATCTAATATGAAACAGGTGTGCACCAGGGAGCAAAGAGAAGGCAGATCTGATAGATTTGAAAGTGTATGAAGAATAATGGATATACTTGCTTGATTTGTTTATGTTTGGGTAGTTAATAATGCAATATTTGTGGTTGTAGTGATGATATGATTTCAATGCATTTGCAGTTATATGTGATTTTGGCAATAAATATGCAAAAAGTATGTTATGTTTGCAGTGAAGGTTTGTACACGAGTTATCTTTAGTAATGCCGTGTACTACGTAGATCTGCTTCAATATAGTTGCATATATATTCTGAGATAATATGTCTTTATATTGTTGCTTGATCTGGGTTGATGTTAGTTGATTTGATGTTGACGAATGAGTATCATGATCAGAGATGTGATCGACTTGAATAGAATGGCTTGGTTAAGAATTTCTTGGTGATTTGAAATATGTACGCAAGTATTACTCATGATAACCGCATATATAAGGAGATCCTTTTAATAGAAGTCGCATATATATTCTAGGGTTTGAAATTGTTGCTTGGTGATGATAGTTGATAAAGTATGTATTATTTGTTGTTGTTCGTAAATGACACCTTGAAAAAATTTACCAATCAAATAAAAATTATTACCTCAAAACGATAACTCTCGCCAAAAAACCCCAAAAAAGCATGAAAAAACAATCTGAAAATGAAAAGAGTTGATCTTTGCATCACCATTTTTTTTGGGGTAAATTTTCAATATTTTTTAAAACTGGTTGTAAAAGCCGATAAAAGTCAATTTTTTTGGTGCAAAAAACATCTTGAAAACAAAAAGTGTTGAAGCTGGAATAACGTCTTTTTTTTCGGGGCAAATTTTCAACATTTTTTAGTAATTGTGTTAAACATAAAATCTCAAGACTCCGTAAAACCTTAAAATTTCAACAATTTTCAAACATGGCATTAAAGATAAAATATCATGTCTCTGAAAAGCCTTAAAATTCCAACAATTTTGAGCCATGACATTAAAAATAAAATACTTATAATTGTTTTCAACCATAGCATTAAATTTTGACACTTTTTCAACCATGGAATTAAAACCAAATATCATCACTACAAAAATCCTAATGTTTTGAATATATTTGAATCATTGTATTATGAAAAAATTATGACTAAAATCACTTTTAAAATGAACACTTAAATGAAAGATTCATTATACCAAGAGTAATTTCTTTTATAAATGATAAAAGTATAGCTATTTTAAAAAATTTCTCTATGACAACTTAACACATTGCAACGAAAATTTAAAAACCAACTATCAAATTGACATGTTGTGTAGGTGATCTCGACTTATTGCAATGAAATCTTAAAAATAAACCATGAAATTGACAAATTGTAGGGGCAGATTTGATCCATTATAACGAAAACTTTAAAATCAACTATCAAATTTACACATAATGGGGTCGGGTTACTACTCCAGGATCGACATGGACCCTACAAAAATATTA
>APFE030350445.1:28648-48697 GCA_000404065.3 Pinus taeda
TTTTATTTTTTTTAAACAAATTGTTTTTTTTTTAATTTTTACTGAAAATTTTATGTGAATATTTTTTTGCAAAAGAAAACTTCAAATGTCGTTATTTTTCTATATAAAATTCATAAAATTTACTATTTTTCGAACTTTTTTTATTCAAAATTTTCATAAAAAATGCATATTATTTAACATGTCACTTTCGGTGAAAATTTTTGAAAAGCATATTTTTTAATTATATCTATATGCAAAATGTGTATTTTTTGTTGAGTGTTTGAAATTATTATTTTATAGTGACAATTATTTTGTATATAGAAGTATTAATTAACGATATATAAATTTATAAAAGATCCTAAAATAATAAGTTAAAACTTTGCAACAAAAAAAACATTATAAAAATGCATTGCAAAGAAAAACAAAAAACACATGTTTGGAAAACCCTTAAAAAACAAACATCTTAGGATGAAAAACAAGAAGAGGAATAAGACAACTTGAAAAATGGTTGAATAATCAAGATTTTAAAAAAATTATATATACTCAGGACATCAGAAAACTTAGTGTGTCAAAAATATGCCTTCAAAAAAATAATGTTAATGCTTTTAAAAATGTGCATGAAAATCACCAACATTTAAAAAAAAATATCCACACTTAATACATTAGAAAATTTAAAGTGAAAAATAAGCCCTCTAAGAAAAACGAGTTAATGTTGCATTAGTACTTTTCAAAATCAGTATGAAAATCACTAACATTTAAAAAACATGTCGATACTTGATACATAAGAAAATTTAAAGTGTCAAAAATATGCTCCAAAAAAAATGTGTGTTTTGAATGAGCACTTTTTAAAATCGGATGATTTTTTTTCTACCTCAAAAAAATGAGTAGTTGGTAAAGTTCTTTTTTGATCTGTAATTATGTTCTTGATCACAATGGTTTGTATTTGACAGTGTGGAGTGGATTGGTTTGGTTGTGGCTTGGTATATTGATCAGTGATGATTGGGTATTTAGTGATTCAATGTTAGTATATTTGTGATTAGTTGTTGTTGTGACTCAGTATTTCAGTTTGACAGTGTTTCAATATTCAATGATTCGATATTTGTACACAAGTTTTATACACAGGAAGTGTGTATATATGTGGATATGCTTCAGAACAGTTACGTATATATTCTGAGGTAAATTTGATTAGGGTTTGTAATCACTACAAATTAGTTCTGTATTGATGACAGTGTGACTGGTTGATTACTATCTGTGATTAGTTGATTGGTATTGAGCATATTGTTGGGTGTGGGTCCAATTTGAAAATATGATGAAATGTGGTTTGCATGTTTTAATGGTTTGAGACAGGTGGATCCGGTATCAAATATTATGAAACATGGTCCACGAGGTGTTGAGGGTTGTAGCCTTCAGTGAAAGGGTAGGATCTCCCTTCTGGTAGGAGTCGGTAAATGAAATTAGGGGGTTGTATCTCCCTTCCAGTTGGTGTTGGGGAACTAATGGATGTTGTAGCCTCCTACATGTGGGTGTCTGTGTACTGGAAAGAGTCTGCGTCTGTACAAGACCATGATGTAATGAATTATTTTTCATTATAATAAGAGAAGAAGGCAAAGACGATAGTAGCGATGGTTTTCTCCCACATTAGGTTTCCACCTAAAATCTCAGTGTCCATATGTGTCAATGTGTTTCTTATGTGTTGCGATTTATTTGTTATTTATTGCATATTAAATGGTTAATGAACTAATAATGCAATGGTTAAGTTAAACATCTGATGGAATTTAAGAAAAATAAGTAATTTGGATATACGCAGTTTTAACTCACAGAAGGTACATACACACGCGAGTTGTCTGAATAACAGTAGCATACAGAATTCTAAATTTGAAATTAAATGTTAAAGTGAATTAAAAATATTGATTCACCCCCCCCCCCCCCCCCCCCCCCCCCAAGTATTTTTCCTAACAATTGGAATTAGAGGAGGTCGCTTCAGTAAACCACTTGTGATTGGATCAAGAACAATGGGAAAGAAGCAAAAGAAGAAAGAAACACAAAATAAGAGGTCAAGTCAAGAAAATTGTAGCAGTGACAGCGATGCAGTAGCAATATTAGCGATCATAGATCAAGGACCTCTCTTGTTGATAAATGATGGAGAAGATAGTGAAAATAGTGATGAGGAATTATCAGTGAAAGTAATCATTCTACAAAGAAATTGGATTAAAAAATAATGGCCCTGGAAGTAGAGATCAAAAGGCGCACAACTGAGAATAGAGATCATCAAAAGTTACTACAACTTTTTGATGAAAAGGAGAGTTCCAACAAAGAAGAATTATTAGGTTAAATACTCGGCTGGAAGAGGGAAGAAAAATTGAAAAAGGAATGAAGAAGTAGTATAAGGAAAAATAAGATCAGTGTTAAAAACTGGAGGATGAAGTAACTTCATTGGGAAATGAACTTGGAAAGAAAATTTCCAAGCAATAAGAGGCAACTAAAACTGAAAAAAGATCCAACGATAAAGAAATATAAAGAAAGAATCAGTTACTATGAAGGACTTGAAGCAGAATTCATCTCTCTCAAGTTTAATCTTGAAAAGTCAAACAAACGATATGAAGAGATACTTCAAGTATTTGAGGACTAAGAAAATGAGCTTAAGGAAGAGACCATTGAGATGAGAACTCAGCTTGAAAAGACAAATATAGAAAATAAGTTGAGGTAAGTATACTAGAAGGTAAGTTAGCATAAAGGGATAAGTAATTGAGATTTCAAGATAGCTCAAAGATATTGGATAATCTTCTTAACAATCAAAGGTCTCCCTCCATTAAATTTGGTCTTGGTTTTCATGAAACTGTAAAATATAGCTCACAAGTTTGTGCAAGAAATCATGTGGTTAACAAATTAAACTCTAAAATAACTAGTAAAGAATTAAGAAGTCAACCATACCAGCAACCAAAGAAATAAAATTTTCAAAGGAAATCATTTGCTTCCAATAATAGAAACAACAATTGGTTCTTTCCTTTGAACAATTACATTGAATGTTTTCTTTGTCACAATTTTGTACATATAATTGCAGAAGCAGATTCACAGGAATATCATCAGTTCCCAGGTACTCGGGTTTCTTTAAGGGATATTGTTTTGCATGCAATATGTTTGGTCACAAAGCTATTAATTGCAGTAGGAGGAATATGAAACATAAATATCATGATTATTTTGCCTCTTCTCTGGTCATGTAAGATGTTATACATGTAAAAAGTTTGGGCATGTAGCAAAAGAATGCAAGAATAAATCAATGAATTTATTCAGAAAACAAAACACACAGAAAGACAAGAACATTGTTGGATCCACCAACACTCCTCATATTAAGCAGAAGGAAGAAGAAGAAGTAAGGTGTGACATTGTTTTGTGTGCATTTGAAGAAGAAGATCAATGGTACATTGATAGTGGATGCTCTCACCATATGTCTGGAAATGAGGAAAATTTTCTCTCTCTTAAGAAAAAGAAGGGTGGTAAGATTATTCTTGAAAATGGTTCATCTGCAAAGGTATTAGGAATTGATAATGCTATCTTGATGTTAAGAATAGAGAAGAAGCTAATGTACTATTGGTTTATGGCTAAAGGACAACATTCTAAGTGTAGGCCAAATAGTTGATAAAGGAAATGTAATTATATTTGCATTGACTGAATGCAAGATCATAGAAAAATACATTGGAGAAGTCATAACAAAAGGATACCAAAATTCAAATAAATTGTATGTACTAAAAATGAATACAAGTAGAAATAAAAGGTCTAACTCCTCTTCTTCATATTCTTAATAAAAGCAAATAGTCCCCATTGCAGTCGATTATATTTGATGTTATTTCTAAAGGGATTGTAGAACTATCAAGATCACAGGATCAGTGGCGTATGATCTCAGGGGGAGCTATGCATGTGTACTTTGATGTTGATTTCATTATTATTATTTTAGTGGTGTTTATGTTACTGATTATGCATCTGATGAAGTGATTGTGACCGGGAACAAACATGACATGTTCAGGGGGGGATGTGGCTATTTGGTTCTAAGTGAAAAATAAAAAATCGGCATTTTATACGTGTGTATTATGAAGGACAATCATGTATGTACGTGGTTCTTAACTTATATAATCGTGTATGTTTCTCTGTGGTGATAAAAAAGTGGCACAAATTCAGGGGGAGCTTCTCATATACTTCCATCAATGCATTATTGGCATTTTTGGTCTAACATTGGTTTTCTGCAGATTGTTTATGATGCCCTTATGTTGTGTGTAAAAGAGTATTGCCTCATAATGAATGTTGAGTTGTTGCTAGATCTTATTATAGTTGTTGATTTTCTATTGGTGAGAAGGATATAATGTGATCAAAATTGACGATGAAGAGTTGGCACAAGTTCGGGGGGGAGCATCTTCTATGCTTCTAATGGTTCATTGTTGGCATTATGGTTTCTTGAGCACTCATTTTTTCATGATGTTATCTATGATGAGTTCATGGTTATTACTAATGTCATCAGTCTTATTTCATTGCTCACTACTGAAAATATATATGCTGTTGTCACTATGACATGGGTCATCAATGATGCATGGGTTGCATATGGTGAAGTTATGGATAGTTTCTTATTATTGCTACTAAATATTAATGCACTTGATGAGGATGATATGCATGCTATATTCATTGTTGATGATATTGAAGATATTGATGCTACATTGTCTTATCTATATTGCTTCTTGATGATGAGAATGTTCATGTTGTGTCATTTTATCACTTATGTTGTTGTTATCATATGATTATGTTGCATATGTCCATGTGAAGCATGGTGGTTGCTGATGATTATCATGGTTTTTCTATAGAGACTTCTTGGCTAAAATGTTGAACAGAGCATATATTATTGCTCATGAATGTTATGTATGTCTTTTTATGTATTGGTCATGAAATTGCCCATGTTGTAATCATTGTAAAATCCAGTGATGTATGGGCCATTGGGATCAAATCATGTCATATATGTAACCCCATTTTTTTGGGTGATTAATGTAAACATGGAATCGTCGAGTCATTGAGAGGTCATGGATAGCGATGTAATTGGATCATAAAGCCTTGTACTTATATTGCATATCTCTATAAGGTTTGACATATGCTCAAGGGGAGCATGGTCGGTATGCATATTTCATGGTTCATACCAGCATATCAAAGTTACAGTGATGAGTGATACAAAGGGAAGTACTCCATTCATCCTGGTTCATCCCTTTGCCCTTGATGTCAAAGGGGGAGAGAAGAATTGGTGCTTGCATGTGGTTTCCAAACACTAAAGTGGTTGCCATCAAGTCCAAAGAGGGAGATTGTTGGCATTATGGCTAATGTGTTGTCTTTGATGGCAACCTGCTTGTCAAATATGTCCTTGATGTCAACTTGGTTATAATATGATGATTATAGAATTGTTACAAATGACATGATTGATGGTACAAATGTTACAGAGGATATGGAAGATAATTGACAATTCAGTCACGAGATGCATAAAAAATGTGAAGTTTGGAAAGTATGCGTGACCCCTATGAAGAATAGTCGCGTACATACGCAGGTTATGTGAACAAAATCTGTGTACATAATCTGACCATGGAAATAAAAAACAAGAGTTATTACCATGGTAATTAGCCATAGTATTGTGACAACAATGTCTGTTTGATCCCATAAACAAATATTGACAACATTACAAATGGATTTTCTTGTGGTATTGGAAGACAAAAAGCTATATAAGGAGAAGGAGATCAAGGAGTTGTGTGTGTAATGAAATATATTTTCATGTGTGATCTAATATGAAACAGGTGTGCATAAGGGAGCATGGAGAAGTCTCATATATGATATATTTGAAAGTGTATTGAAGACTAATGGATATACTTACTTGATATGTTTATGTTTGAGTAGTTAACACTGCAAGATCTGTGGTTATAGTGATGATATGATCTTAATGTGTTTGCAGTGATATGTGATTTTGACAGTAAATATGCAAAAAGTATGTTATGTTTGCAACGAAGTCTGTACACAAGTTTTCTTCAGTAATGTCGCGTATATACGCATATCCGCTTCAATATAGTCGTGTATATATTATGAGATAATATGTCTTTATATTGTTGCTTGATATGGGTTGATGTTCGTTGATTTGATGTTGAATGATGAGTATGATGATCAAAGATGTGATCGGATTGAATAGAATGGTTTGGTTAAGAAGTTCTTGGTGATTTGAAATTTGTACGCGAGTATTATTCATGATAAGTGCATATATGCGTAGATCATTTTAATAGAAGTCGTGTATATATTCTATGGTTTGAAATTGTTGCTTGGCGATGACAGTTGATGAAGTTTGTATTATTTGTTGTTGTACGTCAATGATGTCTTGATCAGAATGGTATGTATTTCACAGTGTGGATTGGATTGATTTGGTTGTGACTTGGTATATTGATCAGTGATGATTGGGTATTCAATGATTGAGTATTAGTATATTTGTGATCAGTTGTTGTTGTGACTCAGTGTTTCAATGAATCAGTGGTTGATATAGTGATTCAGTTTGACAGTGTTCCAGTATTCAGTGATTTGAGATTTATAAGCAGGTTTTATGCACAGGAAGTGCGTATATATGCAAATATGCTTCAAAACAATCACGTATATATTCTGAAGTAAATTTGATTAGGGTTTGTAATGATTGTAGATTAGTTTTGTATTAATGACAGTGTGATTGGTTAATTAGTATCAATGGTTGGTTGATTGGTATTGAGCATATTGTTGGGTGTGGGACCACTTTGAAAATGTGATGAAAGGTGGTATGCATGTTTTACTAGTTTGAGATGGGTGGATCCAATACAAAATATTATGAAATGTGGTCCACGAGTTGTTGAGGTTTGTATCCTTCAGTGAGGAGGTAGGAGCTCCCTTCTGATAGGAGTCAGTAAATGAGATTAGGGGGTTGCAACTCCTTTCTAGTTGATGTTGGAGAACAAGTGGAGGTTGTATCCTCCTGTAGGTCGGTTTCTGTATGATGGAAAGAGTCCATGTCAATAAAAGACCATGATGTAATGAATGATTTTTCATTATAATAAGATAAGAAGACAGAGACGACAACGGCAATGGTTTTCACCCACATTGGGTTTCCACCTAAAATCATGGTGTCCGTATGTGTTGTGATTTATCTGTTCTTTACTACATATTGAATTTCTCATGAACTAATAATGCAATGGTTAAGTTAAACATCTGATGGAAGTTATAAAAAAAATATGGATATACACAGTTTTAATTCATGGAAGGCTCATACACATGCGAGTTTTCTGAATAATTGTAGTGTACAAAATTCTAAATTTGAAATTGAAGTCATCCTTATCTGAAAATCCATAGGGATCCTTCCCATAACCGAAACATTGTCCTAAACCCTTTTCCGAGGCTTTTGTAACCTAGAACTTGACCGAGATTTCAGAGAGGAGTGTGAGGATCTTGTTGTCCAAATGTGAGAGTGCAGGCTCCCTTATATAGTAGTTTTTCCTTGTATTTGAGCTAATATGTCCACCGAAAGTGTTGTGTCTCCTTTGTGAGCCGATTTATCATTTATATTTATCTTAAGGCCGACATGACTGCCTTTCTTCATCATTTTGTTGGCAGACATCTTCGTGCTTGTATTTGGGGGATTTTGCTTGCCTTTGAGGGAATTTTAGACTAGTATATACATTTACACATGCTCAAGAAGAGCTCTTTACATGTCTTTGTCTCTTTGAATTTCCTAGACCTATGGAATGAGCAAGAAACTCATTCTTATAATTTACAAAAAATAATATTTCTTTTTCTTGACAAGTACAAAGATCAAAGTTACATTTGTAAATATCGAACCTAGTTACACTTTCTTCAACACTCCCTCTTAAGTAGGGAGGTATTCATAATGGTACTTGGTTATTCTCAATCTAAATAATTTCTCATAAGAAGAATCAGATTGGTAATCCCATCTGTATAGCATCATATCAATCAACATTGTCATAGTGCAAGGCCTTGACTAACAACTCCATCTCTCCATGAGACCATGAGGTACAATGTTGAGAAGACCAATGATTTATAGACACCTTCATCATTGTCTCTCAAGGTACATACCCACCTGGGTGTTCACTAAGTATGACCTTCTAGGACTATTCTTATCTTGGGTTCCCAGCCCTCAAAGAATATTGGTCATATTGCCTGCTCTTATCTTAGATGCCCTACATATCCTCAAAGAGTATCGGATGCCAGATGATTACACAATCCTCCCATTCTTTCTTCTCAAGTGAAGACAAGAATGTTGTGTCTATCATGTGTCTACATTTCCATTCCTAGCCTTCATCTAGACTTACGGTTGTTAGTCCTAGTCTAGTGCATGACACATGAAGTGGAAAAACACAATTGTCACTCCTTTGTAGTCACGGGTGATCTAATTCAAACTCCCTCTTGATCAGGGACCTATCAGAACTCCCTCTTAGCTAGGGACTTTTATACATCAAAAGCTTATTCTTCGTGGGTTCTTCAGTTACTTGATCAACTTCTCTCCTTGATGTCATGAAATTTAGCTGAGCTTCTTCCTTGTACGGCAATAGCCATCGATCACTTTGCTTCTTATTTCATCATGTCATTCCTTTCTTCATGGAAAGTGGCCTTCTTGGCATACATCTGAAACTTTCTTCAAATGGCTACTTATTTTCTCTCCATGCTTCTCTCAAGAGTTTCCATCCATCGCATGAATGTTGGTTGTACTTGTTCTTACAAGTCTTCTTCTAGTAGCCCTACATGAACTCATCCAGATGTTACTCAAGAAATCATCACATCATATTAAATCAAATCATACCTTACGAGATGGTTCTTCATCATGACATATTCCTGTAGGTATCAGCATCCATCATATATGTTGACACGCCTCCAAAAGATATCCATTGTCAAGGGTATTCATTATCAGAGTCTTCATATCTCTCCGGGAGATTTACTAGTCAAGTCTTCTTGGTCTTTGGATGTTGATCGCCTTCATCGGGGTTGCATATCAATCTATTCCTTCCTCACACATTCCATTCCTAGGATCTTTCAATCAGAGTTTCTTAATTGTAGTCAACCACCTCATACTTCATATGAGGACATATTATGTTGATTTCATCTAGTGCGACTTATGCTTTTCTGCATCTTTTCAGAGGAGGAGATCCTTTTCTCTTGATCATGCTTCTTAAGATAGAAGTGATGATCTATTTACCTGCAACCATACGACATGACATTATAAAATTAAATACATGCATACATACCTCATTTTACCTTTAAGTCATCTAGGCTTCTTCCAGCGACCTCCTTGATTGAAGAGATCTTCAATCCCTTGATTCGCTTCATGTCTTCACACCATTATCTCATGGATTCCATAAGTTTGAGTTCTTGTTGAAACACTTGCTTCCTCTCTAGATTAGTGAACCCTACGATAAGGATTCCATCAGAGAATTTTTGAGGATCTCGTATATCCCCAACTGGCAGAAGTTTCCTTTTTTACTTGATGTATGATGAGCCTTAGATGACTCCTCTCTTTTCTTCAATGTCCACACTTAAGTTCCCGAGAGATATATATCCTACATGTTTGTCTACCATGGATTTTGTCCTTCATGATTCCCATGATGATGTCATGATCTCTTGTTTCTAATGCTTCCAAGGTGCCATGATGCATCTTATTATCATTGTCAGATATTAAAACGCAATATTTAGGAGCTTACGATAGGACCCTTTGTGAGGGATACTATCTTACTCATAGGAGAGATTTGATACTCCCTCTTTCCCTGGCCCTTTTCTTTAGCTTCCTCCATATTTAAGTGATATGAGCTTCCAAAATCTTTCTATAGCATTGGATCTTCACAATACTTATTTTTGCCTTTACTTGAGGACCAACCTTGCTTTTCCTTTCTACACATGGTTGAATTCTTTTATACTTTAATACTATAGACTGCAACTTGTCTTTCTCTATCTAGCATAGAGACCACAAATTGTTAGGTGAGGTAACCTTCTTTGTTTATTGAAATTTGTTACCTTGCTCATCAATGATGACTACCTTCTCATCATCTTTCCTAGATCCTCATGAAGTTGTTCCTTCCTTCTTTGATACCTTTACTATTGTGTTGGTCTAAGTGACTTCCTTCACTTTGATTTCTGAGAGTATATCTAGCATTTCATATATCTCTCTTTATGTCTCCTCTTCTGCTATTTAGGTATGAGAGGACTTTTGAGTGATATCATATGAATCCTATGAATCTCTTGATGGATTCAAACAATTCTTGACCTTCATAGACCTTTAGATATCAATGATTTCTCTTTTCTATGAGGATTATGACAATCCTCCTTATTCTATGCAAGGACTTGGTTATCTAACCAATTTATAAATCCCCTTTCAATCAAGAAATCATTTAACCAAAATTGATTATGAAATTGGAAGATACTTACTTGGTGTGTGAAGAGGAGATCTTCACCTTGATGCTTCTTTTGCTTGAGCTGCCCATCATTAGTATCCTTCATCACAACTTCCTTGGAGGCCTTCTAGCACCATGACATCAATGGTCTTGACATAACCGAGACTACTTCACGACCTTCCCAATTCATTTTTAAGGTACTTTTGACTTCAACATATTGTTGACATGTTAGTGATACTATGTTCTAATCTAAGCACCATGTTATTGAGATCATAATCATAGACTGAATTCGAGACTGTGACAAGTATATTGGTATAGCACTACATAGTGATGTCTATGTGCATTTGGTAGAGAGGCAATTTACTAAGAGCACAAACTTGTCAGTGAATAACATAACTAAACTGTGGGTGGCACTGTATAGATAGACCGCCTCATCACTGAAACTGCCTTGATGTAATAACTATACTGAGACAGTGATGTAATCATGGATTGTAAGAGGTATTCCTTGGATTACTTCTTAAATATATATGTATACCTGAGACTATCTTTTATGGCATGTAGAAAGTTCAGTGATCAAGAAGTGAGGATCACTGGTATACTTCATCAAGTTGAGCATGAGTTGAGTGTATCACTATAATTACTAAAGTTGATACTCCATGATTGTTGTAGACCTGCTTATTGTATACTTGCTCCTTTAATCCTTTCAACATGCTTTGATGTCGTTGAAGACAGATCCTTGTATGTCTCTTCTACTACCCTTCATTTGACTTCAACACCTTAGCTCTGATTCCATGTTGAAGAATCTAGGGCAAATGTAGTTACTATGATTCTTCTTAGCATGATAACTATTTGTGAGGTATTTTAACTTTTTGCTTATTAGCACAATCTTATCTTGATATCATTAGTGTGTGCATTTCTTACTTCATTAAACAATTACCAAAATACATGAGACAATAAAAAAAGGTGTTGGCTTTCTTCCAAGGCCAAAAACTCTCCCTCTTGGAGAGGAAAACCCGCACAAAATTCTTCTTATAGAGATTATACTTGATGAATACCAAGACCATGATCCTTAGCCTACTAAGCCACTCCAAGACCAAGACATCAATCCTCTTCTTTGTCACTATTGAGATCATCTTCATTGTTGCACCATGGAGGCAATCACCACTGCATCACTTCATTATTGTTGCAACATCTTTGTTGTCTCTTCACCGAAGTCTTCATCAACTAGATATTCCATGTTGAGATATGTATTGCAAAGCTACCTTTTGATCCACCAAGATCATGACTGTATTCGCATAGCCTTTACCGAGATCATGACCATGTTAGGATCATGACTGCATCTTGACAGAGAATGTAATTGTGTATGTACAGCGATCATCCTTATCCGCAACTATGAGAGTATGTGCGTGTGTACAACAATCATCCTTATTTGAAACTATGAGAGTATGTGAGTGTGTACAACAATCATCCTTATTCGAAACTGTGAGAGTATGTGAGTGTGCACAATCATCATCCTTATTTGAAACTGTGAGAGTATGTGAGTGTGTACAGCAGTGATCCTTATCCGAAAATCCAGAGGGATCCTTCCCCTAACCGAAACACTCCTTGCACCTTTTCCCAAGACTTCTGTAACCCTAAACTTGACCGAGATTTCAGAGAGGAGTGTGAGGATCTTGTTGTCCAAATGCAAGGGTGCAGGCTCCTTTATATATAGTTTGTCCTTGTATTTGAGCTGACATGTCCACCGAAAGTGGTGTCTCCTTTGTGAGCCGACTTGTCATTTATATTTATCTTGAGGCCGACATGACTGCCATTCTTCATCATTTTGCCGGAAAACATCTTCGTGCTTGTCTTTGCAGGATTGTGCTTGTCTTGGAAGGCCTTTTAGACTAGTATATATATTTACGCATATGCTCAAGAAGAGCTCTTTACATGTCTTTGACTCCTTAACTTTCCTAGACCTATGGAATGAGCAAGAAACTCATTCTTATCATTTACAAAAATAATATTTCTTTTAGATATCATTTTTTGGGATTCAACCGCGTTGAGTAAGTCATTCATCTATGACCATTTCCATGAGAGCTAGTCGTAACTGACTAATTTCTCATGAGAAATTAGTCAGTTACGACTAGCTCTCATGGAAATGGTCATAGATGAATGACTTACTCAACGCGGTTGAATCCCAAAAAATGATATCTAATATAATGCACTACGGAAACGCCCAATACTTAATATTTCTTTTTCTTGACATGTACAAAGATCAAAGTTACATTTGTAAATATCGAACCTAGTTACACTCTCTTCAACACAGTTCTGAGTTCAGAATTGCTAGGCCACATGGATTGATCTCGTTTTACCAGTGAGGGACATTGTGAGGGAAACAGTAGAAACAATATAATTGTTCTCCAAGCTAGTATCAGGTTCTTCAATTGAGGTTGGCAACTCTAGTATTAGGATCTCCAATTTAGGTTGGAAATTGTAATGTTAGGATCTCTAGTTTAACCTATAAAAAAAAAAAATAAATAAAAAAAAAAAAAAAAAAAAAAAAAAAAATTAGAAAAGAGAAAAGATAAGATAGGTTTTTGACAAAGAAATAGAATAGCAAATATAGTTTTAAGGTCTCCAATTTTAGCTAACGTAAGTATAGTGCACCGTTCTAGTGATGGAGCTCATGGAACACAAACTTTTGATGTGGAGATCACTTCACAGAATGCAAGTGGCAGAAAAAACTAATGTTAGATAAAATAAGTAAAGAAAAGATAATTGACCTTAAGAAATAGCACATCAATTTTAGTTTTCTAAAGGATAGTTACAATGATTAAGTTCGTCACATGGATCATACAAAATTTAGAGATAAAAGTTAGTGTATTTTTTAAATTGCAAAAAAAAGAAAACTATAGATAAGATACTTTGATTGATGTCCAACAATGACTTAAAGATAGATCAATCGAATTGTATTTCAATATAGTTAGTGGTAACAATCTATAGCAGAGCAATTTATATAAGCTAAACAATGAAAGTAAAAACATAAGGTAGAAGAAGTGAAACTATTGTTTGAGAGAAGCAGCAAGACATATCGAAACAAAAGAAGACAAACTTGTATACTTGCAGTATGAATAACAATGATTGAAGATCAATGAAACTGTATTTTAATACAGTCAGTGGTAATAAACTGCAAGAGTGGTAGAGCAATTTTGATTTAGCTAAATGATGAAAGAAAAAGCAAAAGGTAGAAGAAGCGAAACTATTATATGAGAGAAGAAGAAAGACATATCGAAACGAAAGAAGACTTCTATACTTACAACATGAATAACAAGTGTTGAATATGAACCACAGTGGCTGGTTCGAAACATCGAGATTATAAAATAGTGAATGCGATATAAATACGGAAATTTGTTTACATAAGGATTGAACTACTGAAATTAACACCTTTAAGTTAAATAATCTACCAAGTTTGAATTCTTCAGCGATAAGGAAAACTAACATTAGACACAGAAAAAAGGTCATTTCAGTGTCAAACTATTGTCCATATTTAAACTTGAATTTGCAAGGAAAATCTTGTCACTATCACGGCATTTCTATATATAAAACAAAAGCAATGTTTTATGCACAATTAAATAAGTCACTCATCTAAGCAATTTTTTAAACAGTGATGTAGTGTGCTTAATACAAGATGTCTTGAGTACTAATTGATAAGTGAATCCATGAGGCGCTTTTTGACTCAACTGTCAATTATTTTGTCAGCCCAAGTACAATGCATTCTGATGATTTTAGAGCAAGAAGGGCTACTTCTGGGGAAAATTTTCGTTGAGAAATAATGTTTGTTGCATTCAATAGAGTGGATTTCCCTTGGCTTTAGTGTTCTGAGGGGTTACTATTCTGATAAAGTTGCCAAGATAAAACTTGGCTTTATCCCTGTGGAACTCATATCATTGGATGGGGTAGACTATAGTATGCTTGCAACCCTACTGGATGTATTGATAGTCAATGAAACATGCCACTGGAAATCCAAAAATGATAGAAAAATGTTTTCTATGCAATATATGCCAAAGAGACGAGTGTTTGTGTTGTCATTCATTTCTTTAGAAAGAAATAAGAATAAACCTTGGTGGATGGGCATCAAACATCCCAGTGAACCAATGCCCCATTGGGTTCACAAGTACGGTTTGAGCCAAAGGGAAAGAGAAGTCCTCCACCCAAGTTTTCCGCTAAAGAGATGGATGCAGAGGATGGCATTCATTTCTCTGGTAGGAAATTTGGGTGGGATTTGTTTTTCCCTAGGCATTTGATTGGTGCAAAGCGCTCTGTTGTAATACCGACATAATTTTATGGAATACATGTATTGTTAGGCGTTTCTTGAAATACCCACATAAATTTCTAATTCCAAGCATGATAGCAATATTGGAGAATTTTAATGTTATTTTGTTTATGGTTGTATGCTCTGTGCATTGTTGAAATTTGGTACCGGAGGACAAGTGGTTCCCTTAGGCTTTGATCTTTGGCCTAGGGAAAAGTGTCCAAAAGATTTTAATTTTTCTCCTAAAGTGACTTTATAATTTTTCTCCTAAAGTGACTTTATAATTTTTATAAAGTTAAAATCTAATTTAAAAGTGACTTTAAGTGATAAAGTTACTAAGTCTAATTTTAAAGTGACTTTTATAAAGTCAATGAAAAATTAGAAAGGAAAAGTGACTTTGGAAATAAATGACTAAGTGGGTCTTTATTAAAGTGGGGTGAATTAAAAAATAGAAAGTGAGATTTAAATGTGCATTTAATCTCAGCCATTGATCTAAATCTATTTCAGCCATTGGATTTAGAGATCACCCAAAAGTCACTTGGATCACCCAAAAGTCACTTGGAGTTATATTAAAGGAGGAAAAGGAGGAAAAGATCATTCATTCTTTCATGAGCAGATTGGGAGAAGGAGAGCAAGAGAGCAAGGGAGATTTCTGGACAAGAAGGAGAAAGAGGCAGCAGTTTGGCACACATACCAGGCAGCTCTTCAGCAAAATCAGAACAGCAGAAAGGCAAGCAGAACAGCAGCAAGAACAAGCAGAAAAAGCTGATTTTTTGTTGAAAACTGAGAAGTTTCCAGGTGGTCTGTTGGGCTGAAAATGGATAAGTATCGAGGAGCAGAAAATCTGAAGTTTGTTGGCACGTTTTTCAAGGGATGCCGTACAGCAAGTGGCTATACCTTGGCACACTTTTCTAGGCAGAAATCCGTACATTTGTTTTTTTGCATGACAATCGAGTAAAACTGTACAACAGCTTTTATGGAAGCTTGCACGCTTTTCTAGGCAGTCTGTATAGCAGCATTTAAGGCTGAAATTTGGGCACAAAATCGAGGAGGCCGTACAACATTTATTGCCATTCTGTTTTGTTGTTTGCAAGTTTTTCCAGTTGGCTGTGAGGCACGGAAAATGAGATAAGTTGTAAAAGTTTGCTTGCTGATTTTTTGCTGAATATTTCTCTCACTGTAAAAAGCATTTTCCAGAAATAAGAAGGAGCTTTCGAGCTGGTTTTCCCCAAGGGTTTTAGGGGTTTTTCCAAGGTCACCTTGACCAAAAATCACTGTGTTTAAATGTGTTGAATGGCTGTTTGTATGTGATGATATTTATTTCTGCATTTTCCAACATTCTGTAATATTTCCAGAATTTGTGTTTTTAGCAAAAGTTATTTTCTAGTTGTTGAATGTATGGATATGGGAAAGGGCATTTAACTATTTTGGAGAAATAAGGTGAAACTGAAAACCGGGGTGGGAATGAGAAATTTCTACATTCATTCACATTTCATGTACTAATCAAAACATGATGAGAGACAACCAAAATCTATCATAACCCATGCTTATAAGCAACATATAACCAACAAAATAAAAAGGATAGAAAAGCCATGAAAACCACATTTGAACAAGCACATTTACACATGAAATACCAAAGGAGAACGATTTTTTATTAATGTATTCGATATCCAACCAAGTCAAGGAATTCCATGAACCACCTAACCATAGATTGGGCTCGACCAAATCTTTCTTTCAGCCAATCACCCCCATGCCATATTTCAAGCAAGAATGTGGGACTCTCAACAAAACCAACCAGGGCTTCCTCAGGCTTTACCATATATCCCACCAAGGAATTCCTAAGCCTAAAACCCTCATCATTACAACCAATATTTACTTCAATCTAACCATATCACTAGGTCTATACAAGCATGGATGCCTCCATATATCTCCACCTAAAGCGTGAGGATTTTGTCAGTCTCAACCTCTTGGCTTTACCGTGTATCTCGCCATTATAAGTCAAGGGATTCCTAGGCCTACGAGGTCACCACCCTCTGGTATTTACTATGTATCCTATGCCAGGATTCCTAGGCCTTGTGATTAATCTCGAGACCACCCCACTCAGCTTCGAATCCATCCAGCTATCTAACTCAACAAAAACAAGAGAACCCCATCACACCATGGCTATCCGGAAATGGAAAGGCAAGGCTAAAAAACATTGTCACACATGGAAAAAACCCATGCCAATGACAACAAGAGAACCAAAAATACACATGCATGTATCATGCATGCCCAAACTAGCAAGGAAATCATACATACAACTTGATAAATGCAAGTAATCACAATGTAGTCGATTGATCCTGCTCTTCCTTTCTTGATCTTTTCTTCCTCTTACTTTCTTGTCCTTCCTATGCCTTCTTTCCTCTAATGCTAAAATTCTCCAAGAATTATCTAAGTGTCCAAGAGTATGATAGAGAGAGAGAGAGTAGAGAGAGAGCTCCAAAACTGAACTGACAAAAATCTACAGATTGATCCTCATAAGCCTTTTTATTACCGAGACCTCTATTTTTCCCATTATTTTCCTTCCTTTTCCTCCTCACATGAAACCTGTGACCTTTCACCTCCCTTTTGTCCTATTTTCCATGATTTTCATAAATAAAATACCAATTAATGCTTCTTTCCTTTCCAGAGCCTTTTCCATTTCCTTTTCCAATTTACTTAGCCAGAATAAAACAAATGAACACCCACACTAGGATTTCTTGCCAAACACTCAACTTAGAATATGTGTCCTATGACCTTGATTATTATTTTTCCTTGTTAACTTTTATTACATGGATTTTTGACCAAGGATGTTACATTTTGGAAGTGGAAACTTTTAGGATTGGAGTTCTCACTATTTTTATTAATAAAATTATTTTTCTTATTCTACATCTTTTGTTCTAGTTTAACTAGTGATCTTAACTGGCATAATATAATAATTGTAAATAAATACTATTTCACCCCCCAATATTTCCAATAGTTGGAATCAGAGCAGGTACCTTAAAGTAAAGCCTATCAGATGGAAGGTAGATCCTAGGAACATAAATGGAAAATTCAAGGAAGAAAGCCTCCAAACCCTCTAAAGATATCTCCTCCCGAGTCATAAAATCAAAAGTCAATCAAGTTGGAAAATATCCCTTGTTTGATGAAACAAACTATATATTATAGAGCTCCAAAATGCAATTACTTTTTATGGATCTTGGCTGTGAAGTATGGGAATTAGTTGTTACTAGAGACACAATTACAAATGAGTCAAAAGAATATAATACAAAAGTGATGGAAGAAATCTTAAGTGGTCTATTAGATTCTATGAAAGGAAAGGTATGTTAGTTTTCTTCAACTAAAATACTTTGGGAAAAACGACAAGAGCTCTATGAAGAATCTGGATTTGTACCTACTAAATTAGAACTAGAGCATGTGGAACAAGATCACAAGGATTATCATGAATTAAAGGAAGCAGATGAAGGAACCAAAAACATGAAAGACAATGAATATGAAAAATACGTTTAAGAAAAGGTTGAAGTAAAACTTGAAGCATAACTAATGGCTACTCTAGAAGAAATAAATAGCTTGAGAAAAGAAATAAAGAGTTTGAAGAGAAGATTCAAGACCTTAATCATACAAAGGAAGAAGTTGTTCTCTTAAGGCTCCAAGAATAAAAAATATCTAAGGAACTTAGCAAGCTTGAAGCAAAATTTCATTAACAAGAAAGGATACATGAAGAAGAATTCAAGTCCCTAAAATTTTAGCTAGATGAAGCAAAGAGAGCAAAAGAAGTAATGAAGATCCAAATGATGAAAAAAGAAGAATATTATGAGAGGTTTTAAGAAAATTTTGTTTCCTTGAGTAATCAAGCTGACAAGCTTCAAGTATTAGATAACATTTCTAGTTTCCAAAGGTCGCCATTTGACAAATTAGGCCTTGGCTATATAGGTGAGACTTCATGCAAAGATGATGAAAGTCCTAAATCACCTAAAAGAAGAATCAAAGTAAAACCTGAGAGCCATATCCTTTAAAGCTATAATGCAAGTGAAATAAAGAAAGGTTAGGTTAGAAGAACCACTTCCCTAAGAAGCTATGCAAATAATGTCAAGCGATTTGTACACAATGCAAGCCGCAGTAGGGATCAACAAAGGCTAGAGGCTCCTCCAAGGAAAAAAAACTTCAAAATATTGTCAAGAGAATGCTACTCATTCAGGTACATAAGGATTTTCTCTGGTTATTATTATTTTTGCACTAACGTTTCTCATAAAGCTAGAGATTTTAAAGCATACTGCAAGGATCATTGGAATGGTTATTACCAAAACCTAAATGGAATATTTCTATAAGATACGACAAAATCCTCAATGACTGTTATAGTCTCATTGGTCCACCATTCAGGTTCAATGTAGAATGTTATCAATTTCACAACTTTATTCATATAGCATAGGACCATAGAAGCTACATGAAGTGGGTTCCTAGAAAATCAAAAAACAAAATTTCTCTGAAAACCCAACCAAGTTTGGAGAAGAAAACAAGTAGAACCAAAGATAGAAAATCATGAATTAGCTATACTTGTTCAGGATCGTATTTGGAATAAAGGAAGTTCATTAGTTATGTGAAACCTTTTGTTCAGATCCAAGTTGCCAAGGTCATGACAACAAACCAAAGATATGAATGAATATGCTTCCAATGTGTTAGTGTCAGTCTTTCCAGACCTCCTCCAGTGATCAAACATGCTCTTACAAAGTCATTTTGAAGTGTTAAGGTCAAATTTTGTCATTTCAGTGAGTCTTCAAGCAAAATTTGGTCACTAGGCATTAGGTCTAGGGTTTGCTTTCACTCCTAAAGTTGTCCAAATGGCGGTCTATGTCATCATTTATCTGAGTCTATCATCATTCATAGGGTTTTCACTATCATGTCAGTGTCTAATGAGTCATTTTACGTCTTATTCATGCTTCAGTTGTGCCTGGGCAAGCTCATTTCCCTCTCCTAGGGTTTTGAAGGCAATTTCTCTTGGATGGTCAAATCATCGGCAAAACTTGTTTCCAGATGTTCATACACCTTCCCCTATCCTTAAAGTACCTTATCAAACACTTCCCATCCCTTAGATCCGCCAAATTCCTCATTTTTGCACAAACCCTAGTTTCTAGCTACAACTGGCAATTTTCTAGGTTTGGCCTGTGATTTGCCCTTTTGGACCCCTTCCCCTCACTCAATCTCTGAGATTCCACTTTCCCCTGCTTCCTAACATCCCTCCCCACTCCCAAAAATTCCCCCAAGAATTTAGAAGCCCCCTATCCCCTTCATTTCGCTTCATTTCGACAAAATTCCTTGTTTCACACATCAGGG